>JAYJMB010001014.1:0-17256 GCA_036873735.1 Pouteria campechiana | reverse complement strand
GAGCGGGAGAGAGATAGAGAGAGAGAGAGAGAGAGAGAGAGCGGGGGGTTGTGAACACAAGGAGGATCGAGGGGGGATCGTCTCCCTTTTAGAGGTGAATTCGAGGAGAGGAGAGAATAAAGTCGGGTTTTGAGAGGGATAAAGGAAAAGCAAGAGATAAAGCAAAGGGATGGTAACTTCTTGCAAAGAAACCAACGCAGGAAAAAGCTATTTAAGGGTTTCAGAGAAGGAATCAATGTAGCCTTTGGGGTCATGTGCTTAGGCTCTTGTTTTTTTCATCCTTGGTGTGTCTTTGTACGAATTTCAAATCACAAATTGAAAAAAAGATTCTTCTCTGCGTGGTGGGGGCACACCATCTTGTATTTCCAAAATTTCTCTGTCCGTCCATCCATTCCGATGTATATATGTACATTTGGGTACGTATGTATATGTGTAGGGCTAACATTTTCTCCTTTCTTATCTTTATCATATAAGCATACATACATCCACACATACCACCCAATAATTGCAAACCATGAAAGCATCTCCTTAACGTCGTTGTAGGGGCAGCAGTGGGTTGGGAGAACAAAAACAAGTTAATTTTTTTCCTAGCTAAAATTATCCTACATAACTTGGCCAAATGGTTCGTGCCAATCGATGAATTAGTTATGAAAACCAAGGGAGAAAAGAACAGGTATGTATGAAGATGTGAAATACGTGTACATCCACTAATTGGCCCTGGTTTCACAGACCCTTGTATGTATTAGCCGAGCTCTATCCAATCACCATCCAACGGATTGTATCTGGCTTAGGGCTTATGATGATTTTAAGAAGTTTGTACAGCAAAAATGACCTGCAATGGATCAAATTGGGCTGGCGACCATTTTGGAAATGGGTCAGGCTCAGGGTGCCCACAAAGGGCCAAAACTACCCTTGGCTGATTATCTGAATGGATAGGCAAGGAAACATATGTATATCTGAAACTTGATTCCCACCCACTTTGTACATATTCCCATTTTGAATGTGCGCCGTGATTCCCAGCCACTACCAATGGACGGTGGGTTTTTTTGAATACAATGGAGCATGCTTCTGTCACGTGTACATAAAAATGAAAAGAAGCTGGTGTACGAGTTATCCCTACCCTTCATTGGCTCACATGAGAATCCATGTTCAATCAACGACAGCTAGCCTACCTGAAAGAGCCTTACTCTTAAGATTTGCACCAACCGTACATGTTTGGAGCCGTCAGATGGGAACCTCGCTTTTAGAAGATCAGGAAAAGTTTTCATCAGTTGTGTTCCACAACAATAACCCACTAGCCAAGCTTCGTCTTTCTTCATATGACGATTGATCCAACCTATCTGCAACATGATCTAGGCATTGATAATTTATGATCTTGATCAGTAATGCGCGCTGAGTTGATTAATTAGTACTCCATGGTTTTCGTTTTGGCTAGAATCAAATTAAGTAATGAACGAGGCAATTCCAAACAGATGGTTACGTGGGTATGATTCTACCATGATTAAGTAATGAAGAAAAATGAAAAAGCTTAGAAGGGCATATACCCAATGTTGTAGCAGTGTTAAAAAACTATGGGAACCCTTTTCTGTATGGAAAGTTGTACATATACCACATTCACATGAGAGAATATCTAAGGCAAGATAATAGAATATTTTATATTAATAGAGGCTCAAAGCGAGGAATATCTAAGTCCAAATTCTACGGCTATTAGTCTATGAGCAGCACACAACACAAAGCTTAAAGAGGAAAACCAGCCCAAAAGAATGCAAAAGGAGAGGAGAAGGGAATCTTCTTCTGCTACTAACTTTAGTGAAGTGGCTACGAAGGTAAGAAGATTCTCCAAAGGATACCACTTTGCGCTTCTTGTTCCGTTTTCTTACTCGGTGGTGACTCATATGTTTGCCGGCTCTGAGGTGCAGATTTATGGCTAAGAAAAATAGATGAAATATTTTTTCTCTTTCCCCATCCCTTTTAATTAATACCACATTTATCGATTATAACAATTTTAATTTATTCTCATTATTATGCATACTTTCAATTATTATCTTTTTTTATTATTAAAAAAATCATTTCTTTCCTAATTTCTAGTTTTTTTTCTTCAATTTCCAAACGGGTCAAGGTCAAGGTGAATAACCTGGCAATCCCAAAAATATGGGTTAATTCGTTGGTCATTTGATGCCATGCTGAAACTGGGTCAAATCCTATTCATCGAGCATTTTTCGAAATTGGGCTGTTGTTGTCAATGCCAAAAGAATGCTTTGGGTGAACTGATGAGATGGGTGTGAACTTTAGGTTACGCTAATTCCTTGATCTAGGTCCACCAAATGGATGGGTTGGATGAGTCACCTCCATGAAAGAAAGACATTGGAGAGGGAAGCAATGGAAAGGGGAATGGAGGGAATCAGGAGCGCAATAATGAGGAGGTTGGTCTCTTTCTTTGGGGAAGCGTCTTCACGTACAAGACTCCAACCCTCGCCTTTTGTGCGGATTCTCTGTCCCTCCAAACGCCGGATTCTCCTCGTGACACGTGTCGTGATATTCCCCATATCTGTCCTTCTGAATATCCCTGTTGTCTGTCCATCCCAGAGAATATTCCTATTTCTCGAATAGTTTCCGCTTGTAATCGAAACCGACTTAGGGTCAGTTTTCTAGCTTTATTTCTAGCTGCACATCAATCACATGGGCCCCACGCGTGTGGAAGATCCGGACCATCCTAGCCAAAGGACATTGTTTCCTTAGCCCACTTCCGGCAAAAGAGGGCGACTTGACCGTTGATCCACTTGGTGCACGGCCATGTTCTTTTGGAAGGGCCCGCAGCTTGCCCTTGACGCAAGCGGTCTACCGAAAGGTTGGAGTCATATTTAAAAATTACTTGATTTTTTTTTAAAATTTATTTGATAGGACTATAACAAAACAAATGATGTAAATCCATCTTTTGCTACACATAGTAAATAAAAAATCAACTTCACTTAGTGTTTCCATAAGATCCAACCTTCACGTAGACTTACTCGTAAAGCTTCTCATTGCCCACCTAAATTAGATTCCTTTTATGTTTTTGCTACGGACTAGCACTTTTCTTCCATTTATCTACTGTGGGACCATGGATGATTAAGTGCTTGATTAATAGGCTTTGAAAATTCTATGTATAAAAGTATAAAAAATAATTTTAGCAGGGTATGATGTTCATCACAAAATAGAATATATATAATTTTTAGAAAAAATGGTGGATTTGATGATAAAAATTAGAAAAAAACTATTAGGAGTAGTTAAATTTCACATCACACGAATTTGGAGTATTTAAAATTCTGAATTTTGTAATCCTTTGAAAAAGTCGCTTCTAATGTCATCATGCCAATTGTTATGCTGATTATTAATCCATATTTTTCATCCATATCTTAATGCTAGTGTGGATGGTTAAAAATAGACCCCAGTTATCAACTTTACTTGCTCAATCAGTGGCTTTTGAAATAATGGTTAGTAGCAATATTCTACATTTACTAGATAATTAAGTGCGATGACCATCATATGAATTGGGGTTTTTGATACCACCCTGAACTTTTCAATCTGGTTCATTTCAATTTGGCTACTCTCAGCCATTATCCACAGACCCAATAATCAAGCTGCTAATATTTTCTCGCAAAAAGAAATTTGGTGGGCATGATAATATTCTCACGATCAACATAGATGAAGAGCATGCATCAATAATAAATTGCCCATCCTAAGCCCAAAATTTTCAAAACTTCTTTGCAAATGTATTGGCCCTCCAAGGTTAGGCGTCACCTAACGAATGGCTAAGATAGCTGTACGTAAAGTTCGAAATGTTCTCGGGTAGCTCTTGAAGTGTAGGATATTATGTTGCCGCAATGTTTAGAAATTAAAGGACCCAATGAGATGCTTTTAATTCTTCCATCAAATAAAAATTTTGTTTCCTTAGTGCGCGTTTGGATAAGGAATATTAAACCTGAGGGGGGTAAAAGCCACCCTTTTTCTTGGATGCAACGTTAAAGCTACCTTAAATAATTTTATTTTTCCTTATCTTTCCATAAAAAAACTATATTTTGTCTTTATTTTCTGACTTACATCATACATTATTCTACTGGCATCACCTCAGTATTTCAAGTATACTTTCCTTTTATTTTCCTCATACTTTACCATTATCCAAATGCATGGAAAACAATATGAAAAACTCTTGTCTCATTTTTCTGCTTTCTTTAATTGATTGATATAATATTTAACAAACATTGAACTCTATTTTTTTAATAATAATTCTTCATTTTTATCCAAAAAATTTATTTATCTTATCTTAATTTATTTTATTCTTAATTACTTTTAATCTTATTGTATCATTTCCTCCATTTTTCTTTACTTTTCTCTCCTCCATTTTTTCACACTCTTTACCACCTCCTTCTCAACTCCCAAGGCCCTATCCAGTAGAGTGAATTTGAAATGCAATCAATTAAATTTCATGAAAAATCTATTTATTAAGTGTTGATTTGATATATATATATATATAAATTATAATAATTATAATATATTTTTAATTATATCTATATTACTTACATCATCCCTTTATTACTAATATTAATTTTCTTTCCATTCAATTCTATTTTAAGCAAATTCAAGGTAAAAATTGAATTATGAGACAAAAAGAGTTATTGGAGGGGTGTTTTCACATTCATACTTAAGGCAGAAAAAACTTTGACATGGGCGGGCAGAGCTTTTAGTGTGCCGAATCGAGCCGGAAGGAAATCAAACACCCACCTTAATTTTCACAAGGGCACATGTGTCAGCCTTTGTGTCGAATCACGGCTTCACGCTATCGCAACACCTGTAAATTGCATCTTGCACTTAAAAGAATCCTACTGCGATCCTATTCCAATTTATTTTAAATTGTATATGGTTAATGGATATATCTATCTTGAGTTTTCGTATTTAATAAAAATTCGAGCTTTTTGACTGGGCAACATTCTAAAGACATAAAACATACGTTACGTAACAGTAACACACTGTGAAACAAGACACTCTTGCTACTTCATATTTCTTGTTTGTGAGGGTTAGAAAGAAAATTTAAATACTTTAACTTCATGATCCCTATTATATATTTATTGGTGACTTAAACAAGATAGATAAATTCCATTTTAGTCTTTTAATAAGTAACCTAACATCTTGAGCCAACGCCTTTCCAATTCATTTCAGCTGTAATGCGACCAGAGTTTGCTCTGTTGCTGAGATGATGATCGTCAGTCAGAGTTTAAAGGGCACATGTAGACATAAGAGATGTCCCCATCATTTGACCATTTGAGCATGTGGGGCCCAGTAATTTAGTGGGCAGGACTTAGAAACCAATTGGGCTACGACAAGAAATAGAATAAAAACAGTACCCGGTGAGATAAGGTTTTGGATACCAGGTTCGGAGTTGGAGAACTGATGGGGATTATATTCTATATTATCCGACATAATTACAAGTAGCCCCTCCTACATCATCAAAATTTACTACAGACCGCGGCCAACTGGCCAAGCCAATGCCAAAAGAGATTTTTCAAAATGGGCCAAAGTTTGCAATTGTAGTGCACAGGGCCTTTTTCTGTAGCACTCTCTTAGCATGGTTGAAAGATTCCTAACCTTTCCAGAAAGCTACTGACTTGATAACTCTAGTATATGGGCTGTATGTCATCTCAAAAATTAAATTAGAATCATCAATGAGTTTGATTAAGAATCATTCGGGTTTTTTTATTTATTTATTTTATAAAGTTGCAACCCATGCACAAATCATGCTGGCATGCATGATTCCGAACGCAGGCATAGCCAGCTTTCTGAGGACACATGCATGAGCCGCACATGTCAATCTCTCATAGGTGTCATATTCGAGCCACATATCAAATGAGACAATATTCCTACTTAGACCGAAATCAGGATGATCGGCTCATCAGATCAGTGAGAACTTCACGAAAATAATGGCTGGCTTTAAGTGATGAGATTTGATGGTCCGTGCAAGAAATTCACATGTGTGGCTCATTTGTTGATTCTATTGACTAAATGCCCAGGAGATTTCACGGACATGGTCAGATGGACTGACAAATGGATTGAAATTTTGCATGTGTATATCATGCTAAGAAATAATTCCAAAGATGCATATGCATGCACTCATGAAGTGTAAAACTAAGTGTATTGAATTGTTGATTAATATAAATATCGCCGGCCATTATTAACACCAGTTATCCAATATTGCAAAATGTACATATCAGGCTCTCTCTCTCTCTCTCTCTCTCTCTCTCTCTCTCTCTCTCATTGCACCATGGGGCCATCAAAGGAAAGTGCTGGTGGACGTCTACTTCATGCATTCAACCCATCGGAATTAGTCGGAAAGCATTAAAAATCAAAACCTTGTTTTTCTTTCTAGCCGTCCGTTGCAATTTCTCGAATCATTCACGTAGTCAAGAGAATTTTGGGAGCATTATGCATCTATGGTGCCTCTGTTTATTCTGAGCTACATGCGTCTCAGCAATACAACGAGAATGGGACCGCTTTCTCTAGAAAAATTTCTCACTTGGGCCCTGAATGAGAGGACCTATTACGTAATTGGAAAACTTTATTATTACTTCATATCAAGATTAAGATAGACTAAGACGCGAGATAGTGGTCAGACATGATAATTGCAAGGTAATTGGAGCGAAGTTCTGTCACTTTCTAAGAACAAGGACGTCTTGTACATGACAAAAAACTTTGGCCTCGATTGGTGCCTGCAGACTAGCAATAGAAGTTCCTCACTAAGTATGGAGGTCATTTGAACTAAACTGTCCAAATTATGAACCCCATTTAATTGGCTTGTAAACCAAAACTAAGTTGCATGGGTGGCCAATAATTATAAAAAGAGAAGTCAGCAGTCCGAATTCCAATTAACAAATACCCAATGACTAAAGGTCACATGATACTATATATCTCTATCTTAATCTCCGATAACGACCTACTGAGAGTGGACACCCTAATTTGGAAGGTTCAATGGTTGATGCACACGCATGCGTCTAACGTATGAGTGCCCGCGCATCAACCATCACTCTCAGCAGAGTATCAAAAGTGCCCCTTTATCCTTTCGTTTCCTTTTGCTAGGATGGTTTGACCTTTTTGACCGGCACTGATTGGAGCATCTCAATGACTTGATTAAGCCATGTTAGAGTGGAGAAAGGAATGGAATCCGTTTGGTGGGCCTTCAAAAGAGTGATTATTACATAAAGATGTGCAAACATGGAGTGTTGCCGAAGAAATGAATTAACCATGTTCATGTGTGCTGGTAATGCTCGCTAATTGAGGTTTTACAATCCCAAAGGCACGCAGAGACCTGGTACACTCGTGTTATCTAAGATATTAATCGTGACGGCACACTCCATGTGCCCTTGGCTGATTATTCTAGTGTTTATTTGGATTTATTAGAAACAGAGTTATTTAAAATACACATCTTTTACTCTCCTTTTTAGACAACCAATGTGACACCTTGACAACCATTACCAACCTTTTTTTCCCCTATCATTCTATATATTTTTATTTATTTATTCTTACTTTTTTAATTAATCTATTTTGGTTTTAGTGATGACATCCCCAGTTACACTTTCCTAATATATTCTCTCTCTAATTTATCCTTTTCCAACTATTCTATCAGAATAGATTCTCGCACTCTCTATTTCAGTTTTGCGCCATGGTCCACTTGCCCATAGCTAAGTTTCGCACAACTCTAGTCTTGAGACTTTCAAGTGGATGGGCTGGGATCAGTTAGATTTATTTGTATATTAATAGTGTGATTATAAGAGAAGCATCTAGTGTAAAGTTCGAAATTTAGGAGCTTTGAGAAAAATGAGTGTACTTGAGCTATCACCTCAAAGTTGGCTGAAGTTTATTTCTCCTCTTCGATGGTTCCGTCCACCGATCAACTACATCAGTCTATCTTACGAACATTTGATCTCGGCAGTACAGCCTGTAAAGCCTTCAATCTTAAGATGCACTTTAGGTTGTACGTAATATTAACTCGTGTGGCTGATTCTAAGATTTAGATGCCATTTTGCATAGCTCGTTAAAGTTGGAGGTGGAATTTGATTGGTTTTGGATTTATCTGCTTGGTGCCAATCAGTACAGAACAACAGGGAATGGAGGCGGCATGGCCATGTTCTAAAGCATGCACTTGGCATATCATGTTTGATAGCCGATAATAGTTTTGATTCTGAAATTTCTACGTGACTTTTTTTTGCATCACGTCACAGAACTGGAGGTCTTATCCAATGGATTCTGGAGTTATAGATTTGATATCCTATGATATGATTTACTATTTAACAAAGGAAATACCATCAACTATTCCAAATTATGTGTTTTGGGTGCCTAGTGTAACAAAAAGTGTATTAGAGAAAAGACAAAATAAAAAATTGAAAGAATGGAGTAAATAATTAAAAAGTAAAAAATATATAGAGATAATTTATTAAAATGTAAAAAAAATAATTGAAAAGTAAAAATAGCGTTTCAAATGTATGGTGTGTTTGTTAATACTCTGTTTGGTTGGAATGTGTAATAGGTGGTGTAATAGAGAGTCTGCAGTGGTTATGCACCCAAAATATAGGGCTGTGCATTCATCCAAACACACATGTTTTTGTTGAAAGGGTTTTGGTTGCTTCTAATTCATTAGTATAAGAACAGGCTCTTTGAAGTGCCTTGGCATTTTACGGGGGAGCCGGCCTAAGCTAAACGGTAGAAAGAGATCTTGAACAGCCATGGAAGTGTGATGGTATGAAAAGCATTGAACAGTGCCGCACTAGAAAGGGGCTTTGTTTGTTGCAGGCCATTAACGTAGAAATAGATCGCTTAAAATGCTTTGATATTTTGGCATAGAACAAGCTGGCCTACATCAGAATCATTAGCTATCATCGCTACTCTATTTATGGTGACATGCCACCAAATTCCCCGATAAGCAATTGGAGATATTTGAATGGATCAAGGTTTGTTTGTTACCCTATTTAATTGGGTTGCCCCAACTTGTTGGTCAAATGGTGCATTTGTTAAGAAATAAATCCTGGACGTAAACTTGGACTCACCCAACTTAAAATAGAGATCGATTTATCACTTGGATATGAAAGACAAATCCTCTATGGCCTGATTGGTTGGACGAAATTAGTCATTTTCCTTAGAAAGATTCTTCATTATATATACCTTACCCTAATATATTTATCTATCTTTCCTTCAAAAAAAATATATCAGTTTTGTTTTTAATATTCTTTTTCTGATCAACATTATATGTTGTATTACTGCCTTTGTTTTTAAATTTCTGTTCTGTTCCATCAAACCGATTAGGCCCTTAGAGCGCATAAAGGGTTTTCAGAAGATCTACCCAAAATTTTTCGGACTGGTTTTCCGGATAAACCATGAATTTCAGAAAATTTCTATGATTTCTGTTCATAAATACAGAAACCATGTATATATTTGTTAAAGTTAAACCTAGGAAAAATCAGGAGAGTTTGCTGTTGTCATCCCTTGGGTTCTACCTTAATTTCAGGTCCCTTGCTGGTTGTGGGCCTCAGACAGAAAATAAATGGTGCAGTGAACTTTCCAGCCCATTATCTTCCCACCAGAAGGGGAGATTGGAGCAGAGTGCAGTATATGAATCTTGCTAAAAATTCTCTCTTGGAAGCATGGTGTTCTGATCTCTATACCTTCGAAATCATATGGCAGTCAATCTGCTTTTCCGTATGATCCGTACTGTGGCTGAACCATGCCCACGTAAATGTACTCTACCAGCAATTAGGCCGCAGCGGATGAAGTCACAGACGGGATATTGTCATGTTTTTAACTATTTGGAAAATCAGAAGGCTCTAAAAATACATTTTTAGCTCTCTAGCTATAGGCCAAACTTCAGACCTCAATCAGGTAGAGAGTTTCAGTAAGGACCAATATTGTGGAAACTAAACTGATAATTAAACCGTTTAATTGTTTGATTTGGTTCAAACCGGTTCAACCAGTGGTTCAAACCGGTTTTATACAGTGATATAAATATTATATAATTATTTTTATCAATTTATAAAATTATTAAAATAATTTGAATGAGCCGACTAGTTCGCTTGGTTCATTCAATCTCACCAACAATGTAACCGCTTTCCATGGTTTAACAGCTAAACCACAAACCAAGTAGATCACTGAACCGGTATTGTGGTGTTTTTCTTTTCTTTTTTTTTTTTTTTTTTCTCAAGTGTATTAAAGAATCCTCACTTATGTGGAGGAATACCATGGTTAAAAGCCAAGCATATGGGGGTGTACAAATAAAAAATATAAACCACCTAAATACAACCTAACCAAAAATCCACAATAATAAAATAAGACAAGTGGATGATCTGAACTCTAAAAGGCCTATACACAAAAAGAAAACTTTAACAAGCTTAAAAAAACCAACAAAATCAAGAAATGCATAAATTTGTCAATCCTATCCACTCCATCATATACAAACCATAGGCATCATGGCTCTGATGAGACACCTCCTTGATCATCTTGTTCACTTCTAAGGCCCACTCTCGAGCAAGAGAATCAACAACTTTGTTACTTTCTCTAAAACAATGAGTAATAGCGTAATCAAATTCATCTAGAAGTAACAACAACTTGTCCCTGTAATCCCAAAGATACCAAACTAAATAAATTTTAGCCAAAATCCAAAACGCCACTACCAAAGAATCACATTTAATGTTTACACAAAAGAAACTCAACTCCTTATACAAAATGAGACCTTCCAAGACAGCCTGAAGCTCAGCTTCATTATTAAAGCAAAATCCAAAAGACTTGGAGAAGGCAAACATAAGTTTACCATTGCAATCATGGAGAATGCCCCCGTGATGGGACCCAGGTTCCTAAGGTTGCTACCATCAAGGTTAAGCTTGAATCTATCCTTTGCTATCTTGTTCCATTTCACTATCTGACCAATGCTGGTTTTTGGTTCCACAATATTAACTCCCAACCTTGTAACCAAGCGTCTATCCACACTAGACAAGCACTTCACTTTATTCATATTATTGGCAATATACTTAATTCAATACATTATAGAGCTAAAAAATGAATTAATAGATTTAGAGATATCTTCCATTCTAGCCAAACAGCAATGCCTCCACAATCTCCAATAATCATAGAAGAGATCAACAAGAACACGATCCCTAATTAAGTATACTGTGAAGCTCCATTAAATCACCCTTGAAATCTTTTCTTCCAAACCTATTGAGCAATGAAATGAATATTGAATTCAGCATAGACTCTCTTCCATACCTCTATAGCAAACTCACCCTTATTAATCATGTGGTCAAGGTCTTTCACATGCCCTACATTGCAGCAATTACAACAGAATATCAACGGAATGACACATCTTTGAACCTATTCATCCACTAAAAGGCAATTAAAAGAAATGACTATTTTTTTGGGGATCCACTTATTCTAAATTCAACAAGACTAATCAAATTTCTATAATTAAACATGAAGAATATCTCAACCCAATTTGGTAGAAAACACCCCATTATTGTCAGGCAACCAAATCAAGGTATCCTAAGACTGTTTTAAAATGCCCACTGAATCAATAATCTTTCTTATCAAGCTATCACCTAATAGATGGTTTATTTTTTGAACATCCCACATTAAGCACCAGATCCTCATACACAAATTAGACTCATCAATTCTTTCCACCATATCACATAGAGGACCGTGATCCATGAAGTTATCATACCAAAGAAAGATGTTGCCTTGTCTGACTTTTTACTTTGAATTGTGGATCAACATTGGAAACTTTTCAGCCACTCTCTTCTAAAACAGCAAAGTTGATGACATTCCTCCTTCCACAATGACAAGACCATGTTTAGCATATTTAACCCTAAATAGTTAGCCCATGATGAATTCTGAGTAATAAACTGTCAAGCAAACTTCAAAAATAATGAACTTTGAACCTTTGCCAAATCACGAATACCTACACTGCCTTCCTCAACAAGTGCACACACACCTCCATGATTTCCATTTCCGCTTTGCCCTATCGTTTGCCTCACCCTATAAGAAAGAGGAAAACTGACTGTTTAACTTAGAAATAACAACTTTTGGTATATGGCAAACAGAAAGCAAATGAAGAAGCATGCTAGACAACACATGTCTCAATAAAATGAGATGCCCACCCTGGGACAACAAACACATCTTCTAGCCAACTAATCTTTTAGAAACTTTTTCCATCAAGGGATTAAAGTGAGATACCCTTAATCTACCATCTACCATAGGCACTCCCAAGTAAGTAAATGAAAAGTGACCTTTAAAAAAAGCAGTTTTCTTTAAAACTTCTCTAACTCTGTTGCGAGGCATGTGTTTAGAAAAATAAATGACCAACTTTTCAAAGTTAACACATTGCCCTGACCAAGCCTCATATACTTTAATAGCCTTCAACAATTCATGTATGGAGCGGTTAAAAGTGTTAGCTAAAACTACCACATCATCTACCTATAATAAGTGCGACACCACCATAGCATTAACTGGGTGAGAATATAACTTAATGCATCCTCCCTCAACCTTATATCGGATTAATCTAGAAAATACTTCCTTCATAATTATAAACAATAGGACGACAATGGTTCACCTTATCGAAGACCTCTTTTGGACTTAAAAAAAAACCTTTAAAGGTCTCATTCATCATCACGGAGAATCATAAAGAGGCAATATAATTAAAGACTAGCTAGCAAAAATTTTTAAGAAAGCCAAAAGCTCTTAAAACAACCATCAAAAAAATTTCAATCAACTCAATCATACACCTTACTCATATCCATTTTTACCATTAGATTCCCTCCCCTCGCTTTTTTGTGAAGATTTTTAATCATTTCTTGCGTAATGAAAATATTTTGAAAAATAATTTTCCCTTTCACAAAGGCACCTTACTCTAGGGATATAATTTTCTCAATGACTCGAGTGACTCTATTTACAATCAACTTTGAAAAAACTATAACATCCAAGGTTGATAAGGGCGGGGAGTGATTGTCAGGGCTGGAAAGAGCCTGGACAAGGTGCGGCTCTTGACAGGCTTCTAAGAGAAATGTGACAAGGATGAACCGTCTAACATCAAAAAGAGAGAGAAAGTTCTTGAACTTTAAATTATGAGGCTCTGTGAAAACCTGTTAAGGAGTCTTTTATGGGGGTTGTATAGGAATCAACCATAGTAGGGCAAAGCCGTGAGGATTGTAATGGTCCAAAGCGGATAATACCTCAACTATGTGGCCACAGGCTGTTATAAATGCTATTAAAGCGGGACCCCCACTAGTAGAGTAGTTCAGGTAGCAGCCCATGATGAGCTTTAAGGCTTCTTGGAACTCTCTCGATTAATGCCTTTTTTAGGACTTGAAAGCTGTCCCTTCAAAACTTCACCATTGCTCGCCGCTGCAGTGTTTCGTTTACATTTGTACATTGTGGCTCTCAAACCATTTGCTGTAAACCTTATTTAAGTTGTATGATCCATGCACCGCGATGCATGTGCCAACCTTAGCAGCGTCATTGGATTTAGGAATACTTAACTGTTTATGTCGAGGGGCAGTGATTAGTAAATGGCGGGATTCCTTCTGCAATGAAGGGGGTTATTTGCATAGAGATGCTTATGAGTTTTGGACAAATTACATCCATTAACACATACCTTTTCTTTTTGCAAGTATATTTTAAAGTTTATTCTATTTTTCACAAGTACCTCCTAACATTAGAGTCTGTCATGAAATGACCATTATGTTAATTAATGGTATTAAATTTAAAATTGAATGAAAATAATCTCAATAACTCATAATTCCAAAATCTAAAAGGATCAATTTTTAATTTTTGTATTATATCAAATTTAATGCCATTACCTGTCATTTCTTAATCGACTTCAACGTTAAGGTATTTGTGGACTCCTCAAAAAGGGTTACTGTTAAAGAGCAAAATTATTTAATAATAAATACAACCTAGTCAGGGCATCTATGAAAAATAACCCATGATGAAGGTGCCTAGATTTGTTTTTATACATGTGTGGAAAAATGCTTAAAATTATGGCGTATGTGAGTCACACATAGCTCCCTGATTTTTGTGACGTCCACATAATGAATTCATAGGTGCCCCATTTTTGCGACGTCCACCGTAATCAGAGCCTGACAACAAATGGCCACGGATCTTTTCGCCACATTTATTGCATTGAATCTGATACCTTATCATAAGAGAGACGCAGAAATAATTTCAGGAGAAAATGGACGTGCTACCCAATGTCCCAACCCCACCCCAATATTCCTCTATTCATCCATGCAACACCCCTACAACTCCACAGGCTCCTCCAAGACCGCAGCTGCATCATGATGACAATGAATCCACCACACCACCATACAATTTCTATTCTACATACATCATACACATCACACTCTATAATTGCATCGACATGCCTATAAATTATAATTATACATTATAAGACATAAATTAATTATAATTACAATATACATAAGATGAGAATTTTTTAATTACCATACAACTAAAAAAAATATAAGTTCAACTATTATATTTTCTTACCAATCATGCTTCTTCTGAACTTGACCTGTCAACTAAAAAAATAAAATAAGCGTGAGTCTAAGGGCCTGTTTGGCCTGGCGGTGGCTTTTAAGCACTTACAGAAAGCGCGTTTGCACGTAGAGCTTTTGGGAAAAGCTCCAAATCCGAGCTTCCGTGTAAAAGCCATATTCCGGCTTTTATGGTTTGAAAAGCGCGTTTTCATATTTCAGCCAAACACTACAGAATCGCGTTTTGGCTGAAAAAAGCGCTTTTACACTTCCAAAACGCCAGGCCAAACAGGCCCTAAATAGACTTCGTAAGTAAACTGTGTGACAATTAATAATTCAACCAAAATCAACAAAATCTCATCCATCTAAGTAAATTGGGATCCATAAGGAATCCTACACACCAATCCAAATAGATATGTTTTCAAACTCAATTCAACATCTCAACATGTTACAGCATGAAAAATATAATATCAATTGCACATTTTAAAACAAATTATACGCTCTGGGATGATTACTTATCTCAAATTACACATATACATATATTATAATTTACATTCATGGGATAACTATGATCCCTTTATTCCGACATCTATACACTAAAATATCAATAGCAAATATAAGCACAAAATATCTTCTATCCCCTCCCCCCAAACTATATATTAACATAAAATATCACAATGCTATATAATATAACAATCAGAGACCTGCCCACATCATAGCATTTTAGGATTTTTGTTAATCTCAATTCTCATACATAGTCACATTGCATACAATAAGAAATGGGATATTCACAATCCCATCTAAGTCACATATACCATCGTCAATTTATATATTCACATATAAGAATATTATCAAATTAATCAGGGGATAATAATTATCCCTACCCAATCGCATAACCAAATATGCACAACCTACTTACTTCAGAATAATCCGCTCTATAATCCACATCTTTTCAAACTTGGCTTCTCGCCTCCATGTAGGAAAATCCTATACATATCACATGAGTCTTATATCTTATTTACATATACATATATATGAGAAACTCTCATTAATATAATGGAATATAATGATTAATTTTCATCTTAAGGTATCACATTGTATTTTACATAATTCCATTTTTGTACCACCAGACATAGTCATAGTAAATTATGCATAATTTTCTCATATTAATTCCAAATTGAGTAATTTTTCTCTTATTATTTAGATAATTACAAGGCTTACAACTTTAATGTTTAACACTTTTCCAAATTCAACATTTAAATAGGGTTGTTGGGCCCCAAAAGTGACACTTTTTGTTGTCAATTATTTTCCACGAGCAGTTTTAGTAATTCAGACATAATTCTCTCAAATGAATTCCAAATTAAGTGATTATTATATAATTTTATAGATAATTCCAATATATATAAGTATTATGTTGACCAAAGTTACTAATTCATCTTATAATTTGATTCGTGGGCCCCACAAGGTATCACCTATTGATTTAGAGACTGTTACACTGTTTTAACTCTAACTCTCTCATATCAACTCAGAATTTAATGGTTCTTATTTTTTAGAAATATAATTTTAAGATATGAAATTTTATGTTGAACATTTTTCTAAAAATAAACAATTTATGGGTCAAAATTGGGACGTCATTAAAATTAGATGCAATTTCAAGATGGACACGCTGGCAGCAGCAAATTTCAAGGTATTTATTTCCTAAATTTTTTTGGACATGTTAATGTTGGAATTTTTCTACCAAAATTTGCAGATTTGCAATTTGTTATATGAAAAATGACCCCATATTTTTAGATTTATAAAATTAATTCATTTGATAAGGTTTTAATCAGGCTCAAAATGACTATTTAATAGGGCATTTTAATGCAATACACATGTTCCATTTCATACCTTGTTGTCCACCTTAATCATCGCATTAATTTCAATCAATTTGAGCTAATTAGCTGCTATATTAATATCCTAACTAAATCATGATTAACCATAAGTAATTAGGTTTAATCACTTTGCCAAATCTCATTAAAATCAGCCCCAATAGTTAGTGGATAGCAGGATGTTTTCCATTGAATTTCATTTTTCAACATGTTGATTTTCATTTCTATTTCAATCAATTCATAGCTGAACTTATTGAGATATTAATTACTCATTATCATTCCTAATTACAGTTCCTAATTCAGCTAAAAAATTTTACAGCAAACCCTAATAATTAGAGTTAATCTATAGCATAATAATTCAACAAAAACTTCATATTTTCAACTCATAATCATGCTTAGTAATCTAAATTAGCCATTGCCATACTTGAATTTTTGGATTTCACTGGTGGGTCTCACCTGCAGCAATAATTCTTCAATTTTGGATGGCCGCTACCCTTTGAATCCGAGAGAAAATTTATATTATAAGCCACAAATCACATATACTTGAGTTTACTATTAATTTTCCTTACTAATTCAAGCTAAATTTTAAAATTTGAGAGAAGGGGAGAATGGGTGGAATGTGGGCAGGGGTTGTAATGGAATGAAGGTAAAGAGATACTTTACATCTCTTTTCATTTTCAAAATTGAAATGATGGTCTATTGTTTCTCACATTTTTAACATCATCTATTAGCACACATAGACTACCATATTTGTAAGTGTCACGCCCTGGCCTTCCACCGAGGTATTGTCCGCTTTGGGCCGCAGCCCGCACGGTTTTGTCCTCTGGGACTATCCCCACACGGGGCCTCCC
>JAYJMB010001012.1:0-17257 GCA_036873735.1 Pouteria campechiana | reverse complement strand
GAATATAACATTAATTGCACATTCTAAAGTAAACTATATGCTCTGGGATAATCACTTATCCCAAATCACACATATATGTGACATATATGCATATATTACAATTTACATTCATGGGATAACTACGATCCCTTAATCCAAACATTCATACACAAGAATAACAATAGCAATTATAAGCAGGGAATATCCTCTATCCCCTCCCAAACTATAAAATATCATAGCTTTGTATTATATAACAATCACAGACATGCGCACATCATAGCATTTAGGGATTTTTACTAATCCCAATTCTCATACATATTCACATTGCATGTAATAATAAATGGGATATTTACAATCCCATCTAAGTCACATACATAACTATCAATTCATATATTCACATATAAGCACATTATCAAATCACTCAAGAGATAATCACTATCTCCACCCAATAATATAGGCAAACATGCACAGCCTACTTACCTCAGAATGATCCACTTTATAATCCACATCTCTTCAAACTTAACTTGTCGCCCCCATGCCACAAAATCCTACACATATATCACGTGAATCTTATATCTTATTTACATACACATATACATAAACAATTTTCATTAATATAATGAAGCATAATAATTAGATTTTTTTAACCTAATGCTCTCATTGCATTTTACGTATTTTCATTTTTGCATTACCATTATTCACCTACTCCACAACCATCCACACACTCCTCTCTGAGAGGCACACAAATTAGAACACTACCCTTTCACTCTTCAGCGCGTGAGGTCCATCTTGGCACTCCCAACTAGAAGCCTGCCCGGCCCACATAGCCATACTGCTGTATCTAGTGGCACCCCGCCCTTATCGCCTCACGAGAGTGTCAGCTCTCCATAAACATGCCTACACAAGCTACTAAGGTCAATCATAACAATTATGCCATCCAGGCCAATAGCAGCCCCCGGCCACGCCAATTTCCCAGACAATTGCCCACTGGCTAACCAGGCCACTTCTCACCACATGGTGGACATAGGTTGGCCCCACGGACATCATAAAATATATAAATGAGCCACACTGGGCTTTAAGCCAATCAGACACCAAAACTAAATTTTACCAGCACTCTCGAGCGTGTAGAATACATGTACATAATTTCCAAAATAAAATTCTTATTTACTATTTTATAAATATGCAATTGACCTAAAAATATTTTTTTAATTCCAAATAATATGAAATATTTTTGATCTAAATTTTAGATCAAAATAATGTAAATTGATCAATTTAAAATTAAGGTATGAAACTATAGAGAGAAAATGTTAAATGAAATTATAAGTGTCTTTTGACCCTCAAAATTTTTATGTCAATTCCACATAATATAATAGAAGTTTTGTAAAATTTTTAGGTTAAATTAATTCAAAATGAGAATATTAAAAATATAGCAAAATTTCAAAACAGTGGGACGCTAGCAGTATCTCATTTTCAGGGTATTTAATCTTCATATTTTTTTGAGGGTCAAACGGTGAAATTTGTTCATAAAATTTGATATGATAATATTTAGGTATATCTATTTTAACATAATATTTTTATTTTTACAAAATAACATCACTAAATTGGGTTGTAATCAACCTTAAGAGAGGTACTTGGTAAGGTGTTCTGTCAGTGCACTGTTCATCCGAATTCTATTGTTTTCAATGCAATTTAATTCATGATAATACAATACATTAATTATGGTTATATGGGGAATGTTCAAAATCATGTAACTCATATACAAAATTTTAGATTACAAGTGCCCAAATTATAATCATTCAAAGAAATCAAATTAAACTTAAAATAACCTAAAACAACTACCTAACTGCCATCTTTAATTTCATCTATTTGAAATTATTTCAATGCCTCATTAATACATAGATTAATCAGGGATTAACATTGAGTGATTAGGGCTTAATTACACAACATCCTCTTAATGAAATTTCAACAAATAATTAGTGGACAGCAGGGTCTTTTCCATTGAATTCCATTTTCCAACATGCTGATTTTCATTTCTATTTCAATCATTCCATAGCTGAACTTATTTAGACATTAATTAATCATTATCATCCCTAATTATTGACCCTAATCCAATTGAAAATTTTTATAGCAAACCCTAGTGATTAGGGTTAATCCATGGCAAAATAATTCAACAACAGATTCATGTTTACAACCCATAATCATGCTTAGTAATCTGAGTTAACTGTTGCCATACCTGAATTTTGGGATTTCCCTAGTGGGTCCCATATACAACAACAATTCTTCAATTTTTGCTAGCTTTTAATCCTTAATCTAAGAGAAAAATAGATGCTATTAGTTGCCCTTCCCCCTAATTAGAGGTTGCTTCCACTTCTATTGATCAAAACCCACCAAAACATAGCATTTGGGAGAGAAGAGAGGGAGGTTTTTTGTGAACAGGAGGTATGGGCAAGGCTTACATGAGAAGGAGATGGGAGATGATGTATTCCATTACTTATTCATAAGCTAAAACATATAGTAGTCTATAACCTGTGTATAAGCATGCACATGCACCACTCTTAACTTTTCAAACTAAGATTAATCCTTATTTTTAACATAAGTAGGCTGCAAATTTCATAAATCATGTGCTCATATTAATTTCCCATTCATTAAATATAATCTTTGCATAATTTTATTATTTATTCCTCAATTAAATTTGATTTTAACTAAAATTTACCACAAATTACCGGTAACTTGATTTTTCAGCTATCCACATGTAATTTTTTATTCTTCTTCACCTATGAATCATTGATTATTATGTGTACTCATCATCCTCACATTAATATGGATATTTCATCCATTTTAATTTATATATATATTTCATAAAATAAATCTATCTTTTTCAGTATTTACACATTTGGCATTACACCGATTTAAATTCATTTTCTTTTTCACTTAAATGATTTATTTAATACACTTTAGTGTACCCCAAACCTCATCCTTATATTTATATTAATAATCCATTCAATTTCATAACTTTTTCATAATAATTTTCTCAAAAATTTAATTATACAATCATCGACCCGGCAAAAATTACTGAAACTTTACAATAACAAAAATTTACATTTTTGAAATTTTTTAGGGCCTTACACATAACTATATATCCTTTTCATTTTAGGGAACTCATGATTTAGCATATGGTGTGTACCTTAACCATGCTTAGATAATCAATATAATTCATTAAATTTGTGATCAAGCAATTTAACAAACCAAATGATTGCAAATAACATAATGGATAAAAATAATGAAATTGCATTAATGAACCAACATTCCTGAACAACAAAGTTTATCAAGAGGGCTACATCTTCACTATAGAAAGAGAAAACTTTATTGATAATGAAAATCGAAATAACTCCCTTCATGAAGCACAACACGATGTAGAACATCCTTCTCCATAATGAAAGAAGAAATAACTCCCTTCATGAAGCACAACATGATGCTGAACATCCCACTCCTCTTCCTCTTGCTTCCTTGAAACCTCTCCCTGTTTCTCCATAAAAATTGCTGAAGATATGCACCAAAGAACCCAAAAAAGAAAACCTAAATGAATGCAAAAAGATTGCCCCCAAAGCTCTCTCTCAAAGCCTTCAAAACCAGGTGACAATCGAAGCAAAAATCATGCAGAAAATCCTAATCGGTCGAGCTCCAGTGGCCCCAGATTAGGAGCTGCGATGCCCTTCTTACTAGACATGGGATGGGCATGATCATATCTGGCATCAATGGCACTAGATGTGCTATCATTCCTATGCTACATTTTGCTATTTTTTCTTCCTTCCTGCTATCCTTAAGCTGCTTCTACCTCTTTTCCTTAGTTTAGACCATTCTTTCTCCATTCAAGTCATTTGAAATAAAACTATACAATCACATGAAAAACATCTAAAATCTCAAGAACAAACAATTAAACAAGCTTAAATAATATAAAATATAAGTGAATAAAATTCACTTATCAAATGTGCACTATCCTCTTTAGAGTTTGAAAAAATTTCCATTCACAATTCTGCTAAAGATATCTGGGATAAATTGGAAATTATTTATGAATGAATTAATCAAGTTTAAAGGACCAAAGATAACATTCATGTATAGGAAAGGGAGATATTAGAAAGCTGAATGCCTAAAAATTCAAGTGAAGTTGAGGGAGAATAAATGACTACCATCAGCTTCATGGCTATCCATGATAATGCGGTATTTTCAAAAATTGACGCTCCCAATTTTCAAGAAATCCTAGAAGATCTATATGACGATTTCAATGCATTAAGAGCCAAATACAAGGACACTAAAAGGAGCTATTTAGAATAACCAATGAATGGTCCAAATTAAAGGAAGAAAATGATATGCTCAAGGATAAACAATGTGCCATTAGTGAACTTGAGTTAGTCCCCCTTTTCTCTCTAGTTTAAATTATTAGATCTTTGTGCATTATATGCTTATCATATGATCATTGTGTGATGCTCTCTGTTACATGTCTTTAATATTGTATCTTTATGCATATGCTAGTCATTCATACATTTAGGTTTACAAATGATTTGTGCTGAATGGAATGAAATTAATCATTAAGATCATTTCAGTATTAAGGCATAAGTTAAGCTTGTTTGGGAAACCTTATAGTTTAAGGTCTCGAATTGAAATTCAAATCCTTGTCAGACCTTCTATAATAATCATTTTGGTTCAATTTTATAGTTAGATTATCTCAGATGATGTTTTAGACATTTTGGTAGACTCTCAAACATTTTTTGTACTTCATTTTTTTTGAAGTCCAAAACCCATCCTTTATTGTCTGAAGTTATAGCTTCAGACTATCCATAGTTGCATTCAACATTTGAAACCCCTTTCTCCATCTAAAACTTCTAAAACCCTAGAACAGCAACGAGCCCTCTTTAAGATCCTATTTCAAATCATTCAACATTCTTACTCCTTTTGTCTGAAATCCTACTTTGGAAGAGGTGATTTGAGTTACTGCTACATTCAAATAATCTTCTTCCTTCTCAATTCTCCATTGCTTCATTTCATCTATAGAATTCTACTTTCTCTCTGCTCTAGAGAATCCCCAAAATCCATTTTCCCTCATTTCAATCAAAATCCTTAGAACCCTAAATCCCCATTGCTACAAATGGCTGGTCTGAATGAGGCAAAAGTATTAGCAGTGACTATATCTGCTGAGCCAGGAAGAATGAGAGGAAGAAGAACCAAAGGAACTGCCTTCATCTAGAGAAGAGGAATAGACATTGACAAAATGCTTGAGGTAATTTTTTGAAATTATGAGTCTACTTGCCTTGAGAACTTGAATACATATGAGAAGAAAAAGTTAGTGAAGGAAAGAGCCTTTGATTTCCATCTATTTGGAGAAAATAGATTGAATTTGGAAGTTTGCAGATGGATTAACTTCTAGGGCTGTACAGATTTCATGAGTTGTAGGGATAAGTGCTATACAGGGATGGTAAAAGCCCTATTCTATAACTATGACTCAAAGTTAAGGAAGTTTTGGATAGAAGATAAGGAAATAGACCTATCTCTCGAGAGTATAAGAGATTGTCTAAATCTTCCTATATTTGAGAGACAAGAAATTGAATGGCCTACAACCAAAGCACAAATGTTTTTAGATCTAGCAAGAGTAGAGATTAGAGGTAAAGAAAATAGTTTGCATGCTAACAATCTGGAAATAAATCTCAAATTGGCCTACATCATGCTCATTAAAAATATTTATCCAAAGATTGGTGGTAGAGATAACATATCAAAAAGAGATGCCAAGATTCTTTGGGCATAAAATAATGAAACAAAAGTGGATCTGGCTCAAACTATCTCAGATCATCTATATCAGGTTAAGTCCACAACAAGGTTTCCTCTACCTTATGGAATGATCTTGTTTAAATTCCTAAGGAGAGCTAGAATAGACCTATCTGCTAAAGAAGGGGAAAACGTTAAAAAGTCAAACATAATGAATGAACTCACCTTGAAGAAAATTGGCTATAAGGACACCTCAAACCTTTGATAAGCCAAGGAAGTTGTTCAACCCAAGAGAGCAAGATAAGAAAGAGAATAAGAAGAAGTAGAAAGAAGATAAGAGTCAGCTAGGGGAGAAGAAACAATTATCCCCTCAATTAGAGAAGAAAAAACAAAAAGAGTAGATGAATTCATCTTGTGAGACCCTAAAATTTCTGAAATGGGAAGAACTAGTTCATAGTGTGTAAATGAACTACATATGTACAATTTTCAATATAAATGAAAGGATCATGATGGGTGTAATGAAGGAATTGAGTATTATAAGGAACAGGAAGAGAATTCAATGTTAGAGAAGATCAGAACACATGATGTGTGGGCCGCATGTACTCCTGTTAATTTGCACTGCCAGAGTATCATGGGAAGTGGAGTTTAAAACACTCCACTAGCCCCATATTTCATCCCCAGCCCTTCCCTTCCATTCATAAGTTTAGAAAAATCTTTTTTCCCATGAAATTTAACAGATTAAGCTGGGGAAATTGATGATTAACAGCTTAGCAATCCTCCAATATCAAGCAAACATTAAATTCAACGGATTGAGATCATGAAAGTTGAAGAACAGAATGGGGTTTCATCTTGCAACTGGATTCGGTGGATTTCAATTGGAGTAACCTAAGTGGTAAGCCATTTCCATCATCCATTAAGTGTTCTAGTGGCTTGAATTTCTGAATTCTTGATTTTAAAGTAAGTTTTCAGAATTTAGAAGTTAGGGTTTAGGGGAAAACAAGAATTTAGTATTGAAGTGGATGTTTTGAATGTGGATTTTGATGGCAATGCATTTCAAATGCATTAATAAGTCATTTGGAATAGAAATCCTAACTTGTAAATCATGAGCATATGGAATTTCAGAAACTATACTATAGATGTTTGATGAAATGGTGCTAAGAGTAGTATAGCATGATTAACTTTGGTTAATGATTCCATGATTACATCTTAATTGAGTTATAGTTAAGTAATTAGCAAAACTATAACTAGGGTTATGTTAGAAACTTAGAATGGAATCTAAAGTGGTTACCTTTATAAATAGAAAATGTAAAGGAATGATCATGAGAGCTATGTTTTAATGTAGGATGTCTGACTTGTGAAGCAAATATTAGAAATACAAAATTTACATCTAAAGAAAAGGGTGGAGATTACATATAAGGTAAGCAGGTTTATTTTCTTAATTATTTTTACTAAAATTGAGATCTTTTATTATGAATATTATTCAACTATATTATGAGTTTATTCTTGGGATAAAAGTTGTATATCATACTTTAGATATGTGCCAATTAAGTGAAGTGTGTACTAAGAAGTTTGGAAGAAGAGAATTAAGTAAGGTTGAAAGGAAGGAATGCACTTGGGAAGTAAGTTAGCAAATGTGAAGTATGATAAACTTCATTGAAAGTTATGAATTCATTATGTGATGATTAATGAAATATTATTGTTCATTAAAGTATTTTGATGGATAGGTGGAATTAGTAAATGAAAATCAAGGTGAAACATAGTGTAATAAGAGGAAATAAAAGTGGTTAAACAAGAAACATTGGAAATGAGGCAATAGGATAAGTTCTGATGAGAAAAAGGTGGGTAGTAAGAACATTGTCCAATGTTGCGACATAGGGTTTCAGTGTCACAACATTGAGCCGCTGCCACTTTTGTGTCACAACATAGCTTTTTTGTATTGCAACACTACTTATTCTTCATGGTTCCATGCATGTTCTTCAGTATCGTGACATAGGATTACTATCTCACAACATTGAGTCTACTGCCACTTCAATGTCGTGGCATGGTTCCTCTGTGTTGCGACACTGACTTCTCTTTTGCCTTTTTGCCTTCTTTTTGACTAAGTTTATGTACCTCTTTTATTTTGCCCAAACAAAGCATAAAAGATGCAACATATAAGTGAATAATATCGAATATATTATAAGGATGAGGTTATAATGTTATAATAATTGATGGCTTAGCATAATAATGCATTTAATAAAATATATAAATTTGAAAGTGATGTTTTAACTGAGTATGCAATTGAGTTTTGTTACTTGGTTGAGAATGGAAGATATGCTTAGATAATTGTAATGATATGATAAATATGGAACATCATAAAAGTTATACTATTAGGTTGGATAATTGAATGAAAATATTATAATCTGAGTATAAATTGCATAATTGCCCATGCATGAAATATTGGATTATAGTAAATTGGGTTTGGACACATATTAGATGGTTATTTGGTTATTAGGATCCTGCCTTTATTAGGGCTTTGTTATAGATACCACCTTGTTTGGCGAAGAGGTCTAATCAACCTATTGTTTATGAGACTCTTCTGATTACTTAGTAGGTGTAAATGGGAAACCTATAAGCCCTGAGTTGCAGTGACAATGGGATGTTTCAAGTCTCATAACATTCATAACTAGGGTAGTAGGAAAACTAGAGTACACCAAAGTTGTAAGAAAGATGAGTCTATTTGATTGTGATGTTGTACATTTGGTTTGATTGGTGACCTCCTGAATGTGGTGTTGATTGTTGGTAGGCAAAAGATAGTGAATGACTAGAAATGAAAGGACCGCATTAGAAATGAAGTGGATTTAAATGTAAATAGGTACAATCAGATATAATCAAGATCTTAATAGGTTTGTATTGGGGAATTTTTTTACTATTCGTATACAATCCATGATAGTATAGTTCTATGTTGAGCATATGAATCTTATTACATACAGTTTATGATTTAATTAATGATTTGATTTATGCCTACTAATTAGTTACTCGAACTCACTATATTTTATTATGTTTTAGTTGACAGGCCAAAAAATGGATCCCAATGAGGGGTTGGAGCTTAGGAGAGGGATAAATCATGATAATTAGAGTTTATTATCTTATTGAAATCTTTTGGAATGTATATAAAGTGTAATTTATTTAATATGGTAATGGTGTAAATAATGTAAATTTAAGTGTGTGGAGTGTTAAGATGCTTGTCATTGATTTATTAGATGTAAGGTTGACTTCCATGCACTTTATCTTTATAGTGCAACTATAATTCTGGACATATATGGGTGTTTGTGAATGTTTACAGGTGTATGTGGGTAAGTTCATGGGAGATTCTGGTCGAGAGTCCTCCTATTCCTACCTAAGTAACACCTTGAAAAGTAGGGCATTACACATCCCCTCTATAGGAGATGAAATAATAAGGGAGGAAAATACTAGAGATGTAGAAGAATCTACAAAAGTAGAAGAAATGAGAGAAGAAGAATCTTTAAGAGAAGAAGAAAGAAGAAGAGAAGAAGTATGTATAAGAGAAGAAAGTGCAATGAGAGAAGAAGTAGCAGTAGCAGTAGTAGCCCCATCTCCACCTAAAGCATCCCATCCTTGTTCACCTACCCAGTCCATTCCTCAAAGCCTTGAAGAAAGGCTCACTAATATAGAAACCTCTATCTTGGTCCTTAACCACAGGATGTACAATATCGAGGAATTAGTGCATCTAAATTTGGATACACTGATCTCATTGGTTGAGTCAATTGGAGCTTAACCTAAAATGGCCCAATCACCATCTTCTCCATCCTCACCTATTCGTGATCCCAAACCTCTCTCTCCCATTAGGTCCTCTCATCCTTCACCTTCTCCTCTTTCTCCTCATCCAACATCTCATGAATCTCCATGTCTAGCCATCATTCTATATCAATCTTCTTAGTCCTCCTCGCCTGTTTTTACTTCCTCCTCATTTGATTCTATCTCTTCCATCTCTAAATCAAAGATTCCTCTCTCCAAACTACACTATCTTGGGTCTAGAAAACCCTGTCATCCTCCTAAACCATCTTCACAACCTTCATCTAAGTTTGTATCCTTCACTCTTTATCAAACTCCATAGTCAACTCCTCTTCCTTAGAAACTTTCATCTCCTCCTCAGAAACCCTCTTTCCTTGCTGCCTCTAAATGACCATTCATTCCTCCTATGATCAAATGTGTCTTCTCTCCAAAATCCTTTATCTCACCTACTTCTGTTATCCCAAATCAAACCCCTCTCATTTCACCTCCCACATTTCCACCACTTACACCTCCAACTCCTAGGAAAATTTCCAAGAAATTCAAAATGATTCGCCAAAAAGTTAACACTAGAAAGGAGGTAAATCAAGCCTTTGCTCTTCAAGCTCAAAACTGGTCCTTCACACCTCCAGATCTTCCATTCTCAGATTTTGAGGATCCTAAATTTATTACCAACATTACCATGCTAAAGGATCCTCCTTATACACCCAAGGGTTACAGGTCTAAACCTCTTCCAAACATTGACCATTATCTACCCCGATATCTTGGAAAGTTTAAACCACCTTCCTCATCTCAACTAGTTCCAAAGCCTAACCCAAATCCCTCCATCTTCATTAAGTCAGGTCCACTAAGGCTCACATATATCACTATCACAAACACAATTGATCTTAACTTTTTCTACCTTCTAGAAGATGTGTATCTAGAGCATAAGAGTATGTACTTGGATGCCTATTTCTCAAGTTTACCACTTCCTTTCCTTGAATTTGCTAATCTAGAATATAGGGAAAGACTTAGGATTGTTGTTCTTCCTGATACCCTTCCATCCTCCACTACTACTTCTCTACCTCCATCAGCCACTTCTAGCTCCTCTATTGTTTCATCCTTCTCTCCTACTATTCAACCTCCATCTAAGCCTTCCAAACCTCCATCCTTGCCCAAGCCCTCTTCTAAGCCATCCTCCTAATCCAAATCTCCTCCTCCCAAACCTAAGCCTACTCCCAAGTATGAACCCCCTTGCAAAACCAAATCTAGAATCCCATGACAACCTTCAAATGCTCCATTCTGGCTTCCTTCTATTGAACTTCCTTTGATGATCTTTCATCAAGAATAATACATTCATAGGATGACTATAAACAACCAAGATATTAAAGCAAACTAGCTCCCATTCTATCATTAGTTGCTTTGCCCTAAAAATCAAGCTCGAATTCATCTTCTTCCACCCATCGAAGCCCTAACCGCTACACCTCTTCTATTGACTTCTACCTCCCCTACAATAATAGCGTCAGTCCCTTCTAAAACACCTTCTCAACCATCATTCAAAAGACACAAGCCTATCTCCAAGAAACCCAAACCTACCCAATAGCTGCTGAACATACATTTTTTAATTTTCTCTCCATGTATTCATCTTTTTGTATGTAATACTATATATACTCTATACTTGTGTCCATTAATGTTTGTGATTGTTCAGTGAATCCATGTTTCTCTCATCAATGAAATAACAAATTTTGAATGTCTATATTTGTAAGTACTTTCCTTTATAGATTAACTATGTTTTTCTTTCCCCTATGCCTTTTTTGATCATGACAAAAAGGGGGAAAATTTGTATGATTAGTAGAATTAGAACTCAATGCATTCATTCAGGAGGAGTCATTAGAATATTATTAGTGATACACTTAGTTAGGGGGAGGTATGCTATATTTGAATAGAATATTTTTCTGTATTCCATATTGCAAAATACTTGTTTTATCTTTCTAAAAGGTAGTTCACTCAAATGTTTTGTCATCATCAAAAAGGGGAAGAATGTTGATCCAAACCTCCTTTGCTTAGCTTGATTTTGATGATGAATATAATTAAATAACTTACTTTTGATGATGAGTAAAAATATGTGAGTGAATGATTAAGGTGTTGACAGTTATGTTCCCTAGTATTGAGTGATAGGTATGAAACATAATTAGGAAAATAACTTCAGTTAAGTGGATAGTGCACACAAAATTACATTAGAAATAAGATCTACTATATTAAGGAAGAAAACATAAATGCTCAAGAGAAAGAATGGCACTAAACTTAAAAGAGAATTTTAGACATAAAGGACACATCTGAAATCATAAGGAATAAACTCAGTACATGAAGAAGTTCAAAGTGTTTGAAGAATGAAAATTGTAGACATAAGATCAATGTTTAAAACAATGTCTAAAACGTTTCGGACATATAAACTAAGCTTCCAAAGTTATATTATAGTTGAAGGATATGTTTGGCATCAAACAAGTTTCAAAGGCAAGCTTCTGACATGCTTCAGAAATGCTGAAGTACGCTACTGAAGTAAATAGAACCAGATGCCTAAGTTTGGACACAATCAAAGCTTCAAACTATGCTTAAGATGGATAACATGACACTTCAGACGTTGTGGAATCAAGTTCAGACATTGATACACTAAGTTTGGACATTGTGAAATCAGGTTCAAATGTTAAGTCAAGTTTAAACATGTTAAAGAAAGAAGCCATGACGCTATAAACTTAAAGTCATTATAGACATTTGGAAGATATCATTTCAAACATCTGAAATCCACTTAGAATGCATATTTGGAATCCAAGTTGGAAAATTTCTATGTGTTGAACTTCAGATGATGTGAAGGCAAGGTTCGAACATGCTAAAATTTTATTTTAAATGGTGTCAAACTAATTTCAGATGAAATTGAAGTTCAGATGTGTGGTTAAGAAATTCACATCAATTCAAACTTTGTGAAAAAATTATTTCAGACGTTGTGAAGCACTTCAAAAAAAGTTCGTTCGTGTCTGTTGCAAGAAGCTCAAGTTGTGTAACTTCAAACGTTGTGAAGTTACTATGTTGGGTGGTTCGAAGCTGTGAACGACTTCTATAATGCAAAATTTTGACAAAGCATTCTCTCCCATTCTAGACATGCTAAAACTTTTATTCTGGATAGTATGAAGTTGGGAGAATGTCTCAACGATAAAAAAATCTTAGTGATTTGCTCGCGTTTAATGAATTTCATCTTCTCCAATGGGTATATTTCAAATCTCAGTATAAAAGGAGAAATAAGAAACCATTCAAGGTTAACAGTTTAAGGATGATAAGTGAGAAATGGCATTAACAGAGCATTTACTTCCATTCAAGTTTTCTTCGATGATTTCACAACTCCTCTGTGCAAAATTGAAGATCTGCAATCAAAGCGTAACTATCTGCAACTTTTTGGAGTTTGATTTCATTAGCTTTAATTGGTTTATTCATTTATTAAGTCTAAATTTAATCTTTGTGTGACCAGCCTAAATAGAGGCACATAGTTGTATAAGATTTTTTTTGTTAGTTTGCTTCAATAAGTGGAGAGACTTGCTGTTTGTCTAAGTTCTTTGGTGAGCTTAGAAACCAACCGATGTATAAGTTTGTTAGTGAGCTTGAAAACCAACTAGTGTATAAGTTTATTAATGAGCTTGGAAACTAACCCTTGTATAAGTTTATTAAAAAACTTAGAAACCAATGGTTGTAAGAGTTTGTTAGTAAACTCGGGAAAACTAATCATCATTAGTGGAACCTAAGTGCAACATGAAAGGATGACTCAGAGAGTGGAGTAGGTACTAGGTTAGGCTAAATCGCTATAAAAATACCTTTGTCCTTGTGTTATGTGATTGATTCCATTTATTTTCAATAATTTATTTTACTTTGACCATAATTTTTAAAAGCTCAATTCACTCCCCCCCCCCCCCCCTCTTAAGTTACCTCCTGAACGGGATCAACACAGTTATCCCTTTAGCGAGGCACAACCCAAGAGGGGAGGGGTGAATTAGGTTTAAAAAAACTCTAGAGAAACCCCTTTGAAGATTAAAACTCTCTTAATAGTTCAAGAGAGTAATTCAAATAAGAAAGGCAATCACACTATAGACAAAGCTTTTTATAGTGGTTCAAGATACATTCACTACTCCACTCTATGAAGCACTCTTCCTACTAACTTGGGTTCCACTACATTGTTAGTGAAATACATATCAATGCACATGACACTTTTCTTTATTCCAGCTCAAGGGATGCCACACAAAATGCTCAAGTGATAAGAAGGGCCATAGAGGTGGGAGTAACCCTCCCTACTGCAGGCATTGGTGATTGGACAAAGGATGACACTAACACTATCCAAAATAATACAAAGGCAAAGAAGTCACTATTTTTTGCCTTATCGGCAATCAAGTTTGATAGAGTTTTTTCATGTACCATAGCCAAAGATATTTGGAATAAGTTGGTATCCATTTATGAAGGTTCCTACCAAGTCAAGGGAACTAGGAGGAACATTTTCATAGGATAATTAGAGAATTTTAGGATGACGAAAGGAGAGAACATCTCCAAAATGTATGCCCAATTTTCTAAAATTACTAACTCTCTCAAAGGCATAGAGAGAGATATCTAATTCCAAGCAAACACTAAAAGTAGACAATTTGATAAGTTCACTCATGTCCCATGAGTTGATCAAAAGTAAGAGAGAAGAACCAGTCAAACAAAAGAAAATAATGGCTCTCAAGGCAACAAAAGAAAGTAGTAGTGAGTCAAACTCACAAACTGAAGATGAAGTAGCTATGCTTGCAAGGAAATTTATAAAATTTATAAGAAGTAATTGAACTAGCAACTCAAGAAAGCAACCTAGATATGATGAGAAAAAGAAGAAAGAAAGAAGAAGAGATCTACACAAGTGCTACAAATAAGGAGTTGGACACATTATTGTGGTATGTCCAAATGAAGAGAGAGTAGATTTGAATGAGAATGAGGATACAAAGGAAAAGGATAGAAAAGAAACATAATTTAGAAGACCATCAAGAAATAAAGCTAGAGAGATGTATGTGAACGGGAATGAGTCTTCCAGTATTAGTTCAAGTACAAATAGGATGAGGAAGTGTACAACTATCACGCCCCACCTTTCGAGGCATGACTTACCATTTTACACTACATTTCACCTAAACTTGCCCATGTTTAGGGTGGGGTACTCTGTCCATTGGCGAAGCCTAACCTGAATAAATGATTTTTGCACCTATATTATTATGTAACATAATTAAAATAAATTAATAATACAATTTCTAGAGAAAACATTCACTTACCCATAGCCCAAGATCTGGGTAGAATCATGATGACAATCTAATCCTTAAAATCCATTACAAATTGATGATTAAATCATTAAGACATGCCATTATTGACAATATATTAATCTAGTTTCTTCAATGTCAATGACAGCTCAATTAAAAATATATTAATTATAATTGTACATTAATTAAATTTATTAAATACAATCATATATGTACAACAGGATTCCAATGCAAATTTTAACATGTCCACATGAAATTGTCTTCACTGTTGCTCCCAAGTCCCAATCCATAGTTGGGATTCTTCACTTGGCCTGTCAGCTAAAAATTAAAATAAGAAGGCATGAGTTTGGGTAACTCAGTAAGTAGACAAATGTAATCAACAACAATTAATTCATAAATAATTCATGTCATATCAAACAATCAATATCCATCAATGAATGCCAGATAAACAAATTCATGTTATTTCCACTCAATTAATCAAACTCATATTGAACCAATCTTCAAATTAAACATACAATAAAGGGATCTTCTTTATCCCTCTCATTAAACATCCATACTAAATTAAACATAATTATTCTAATCCAAAGGATAACCATTATCCCTTATAACTAAACAACATCAATTTTGATTAAACATGGGATGTCCACTATCCCCAATCAAAACATAACATGCCTGGATTTCAAACAAAGGGATAAATATTATCCCTAGCCATTTAATGAAGACAAATGCCTACTTACTTTAGGCTCTTAGCTCCAAACCCTTTTCTCTAGCTCAATGCCTTTTCATCCTTCTTAGATCATCCTATACAGGGAAAATCTCATTCATTATTGATATAGCTCAAACTGATTTCTTCTAAACCAATGAATATGATTTATGTCTAAACCAATATTTCTCAAGGGCATAATTTCATATTTATTATTTTTTTAGCATAAACACTCTAACTTCTCTTAGCAAAACAAAGCCATATAGGCTACTCATATCCATATTATATAAGATCAGTCAAAATTTAACATATTCAATAAAGTTTCTTAAGGAATCTCACTCCTAATCATATGTAATCATCATACAACATAACTGGCATATGATTGACTTCCATAAAAATCTCATCAGATGTTTAATATCATCAATTTGTGCCTTACATGGCCCAAACACATACATCTTCTTTAACCTTTACTTAGGGTATAGCTCAAATTTTGTTTTCGCTAGCCCAAATTGACCCAAACATGTCTTAAAATATCATAATCATGCATCTAATCATTTATCTTATGATAATTTTAGCAAAATCACAAAATCTCCAATTTTCACTATTTATCAAAACCCTAGCTTTGCATAATTTACAATTTCTCATGCCAAATCATGATAATCACTTTATCAAATCATCCCCCCATGAATTTATAATCATATACATTGATTTAAGTCCAAAAATTCATCTTTTCTCCAAACCCTAAAAATAAAAAAATAGAGATTCGGTTGGGAGATTGGGCTTATTGTTGCTCATAAGCGTAGATGTTTCTACCATTTTTTAGAGTTTAAATAGCTTAAACTCAGGTTCAAATGGGAGATCAAGTAATTTTTCTTTTAGACAAGGCTATTTTCTAGTAAAAATGGCATGCATTTGAGCATAAAGGAGCTCGGGTATGGGTTAGGGCATAAAGTAGAGAAAACATAATGGTGAAATGAAATTAAAATGGGTTTAGGGCTTTAAAACATCATATTTGTTTAGTGCTCCAGCATGCCATGGAGTCATTGTCACTACATAGGAAACCTCTGTTGCTACATAGACTTCACTAAATGCCCAATGTTGTGACATAGACTTCTTGTGTCGTGACATTAATATGTTGCCTGTTCAGAGATGCTTTTGTATTTCATCCATAACTTTCTCATACCATACCTAAATTGAGTGATTTTTATTATATTAGAAAGATAATTCCATGATATACAACTTTTATGTTAAACACTCTTTCAAATTAGTCCATTATCTATGTCCAAATTCAATCACAATGAACCTTTCTTCCAAATTCAACTTTTGCACTTATGAAAAATCACCATAGTTCCCATTTTACATAAAACACTTCAAATATCCCAATAAACACTTCCCACACATTACATACATGAAATGAGATTTGTTTATTCTATTTACAACTTTATTTGTAGTCAATTTCCAAAAATCACCTATTTAGTTCATTTTAATTGAATTTTCTGTTATAAGTAACTCCATATGCTATTTTCATTTCAAATTATATTCAATACTCAATCCAATGTTCCACACACATTATAATATAGATAATAACTATATTTTGCTATTTGCATTGATCATAAATATGCTTTTTTCAAATTGACCATTTTAGTTCTTTTTTGGAACATTCAACTCGATGATTCAAAATTGAAAGATTGTCTCTAAAGTTCAATTTAAAACCTCATACATGTCACATTAT
>JAYJMB010001011.1:0-17258 GCA_036873735.1 Pouteria campechiana | reverse complement strand
AACACAATTGCATAAGAATAACAAATATCTAAGTATAAAAACGTATCTTATGAGTGAATGAAATCCACTCATCACTTTCCTGTTCCAAATTCATCTGGATCTCTTTAGCTGTACTTCTCTTCCTGGCTTTTCATTAATCTAGCTTTATGAGGTTTTCTTGAAACCTATCCTCTTCAATGTCTTCTCATTGATTGTGTTTGAGTCTCTTGGAGATTCTCTTTGTTCATCAGACAAATTGACACCTGCTTCCCACATTAGCTTGGTGAGAGTCATTTCATAAGGGAGAGGAAATCTTGAACTGCTCTTGACTGACATAAGTTTTGCCAAATCCACTCTCCTTTTATTCATGAGAGCCCACAGTATTCTTCCATCCTTCTCTAACACATCTCCTATGGCTCCCTTTCTCGGTGTAACACTCAAGGTGTTGAAAATGGTGATAAATTTTTTTATTAATTATAGTGATGATTTGAGTTTAGAAAAAAATTATTTTGAAATGAAGTGGGTAAAACTCAGTTGAGTTAAATGAGATTGTGTAAATTACCAAGTTTAGATAAGTATTAGCATGACTTGATTTTTTTATTTGAAAACATTATTGTATATTTTAATAGTAAATTACATGAAAACTAATAAAGAAAATTTTGAAGTTAATTTATGTTTTGATCATAAATGTATGAGAATTTGAAGCTAAATACAATATAGGTTTCATTTGTACCCCATTTTGGGAATATTTAATATATGGTTGAAGAAAAGTGTCCAACATATAAGTTTTATCTCTTAAAATTACCTTTACAATAAATTAATAATCATGTCAATTGGATATTATAAGAAAACATTAGAGCTAAAATACTATAGCTATCTCTACAACTTTGTATTGTATTTGAAACAAGAGGCGTCACTTTGATGCCCCATAACTCAAAATAGAGGCTAAATTGGAAATAGTGGTCAACATAAAAGTTATAGAACATGAAATTATATTTCCAATGCATCATATGAATTAGAGGTTTTATGAGAGGGATACAACAAAAATAGTGGAACTACTTCTGAAGAGCATCTGGAATGAGCACTGCGGCATTCAAATGAGAACTACGACATTTGATTTGTGAAGGGCATCCAGCAAATGAGCATTGTGGTTTTCAAATGAGCACCATGGCATCTGGCATCTAGAAGGTTGATCAGCTAGGCATTTAGCTGCTGGTGATGCGCCAAATCACCAAAAAATCAATTTTTAAGGGTTTTAGCAATCCATTTTCTTTCATTTTTCTTGCTCCCTTTCCTCTCCCATGCCCTACCCTCTTCCCCACTCCATATACACTTGGAAATATTGATATTTTAGCTAGATATTTATGTTATTTAGATATGAAATGATCAAGTATGCTCTCAAACTCAAGTTTTGGTTGTTTGGATAGTGAAGAAAGGAAGAAGATCCGATTTTCCGCAAATGGATAGAATTACTTGGAGTTTTGGGCTTAGAGTCTTGATTGTGGATGAAAGTCATGCTTGAAATTAGTGGTAAGCTACTTTTCCGATCTAAAAATTTGATTTTTGATAAACTAGGGTTTTAAACATTTTTGTGAATAGTGATTTTGGGAAGGAAATTTATATAAATTGCTAAGAATTATAAGGAAAATAAGTTAATGAGTTGATTGTGGTAATTTAGGCATGAATTTGGTTTATTAGGGTTTATATACAAATTTTGCATAGTGATTTTTCAATGAAATCATGGGATTATTATTAAATTCATGGGGGAAGTGTTTAATAAGTTAATTAGAGTGTTTTGAACTTGCTTGAGCATGAGGAATCATGATTATTCTTTATGAATGTTTCATGAATAGTGCCTTTTGGGGGAATTGGCTTATAATTGTTGAGAACTTCATGGGTAAAATGATGAACTCATTGATTTTAACATGTTTTGAGATAATTTGATTAGAAGAAATCCAACTATGATGTAGTACATTAACCCATTTGATTGTTGAAAGGGGGATTTCTTGTATAGGGTTATGATTCATAAATTTCTCAAAGGGAAAAAGCTCGATTGGCTTGTTTTTATGATTCTTTAGAGGTTAATAATATGGCATGATTATTATTTGTGCATGGCAATAGAATTCTCACAAGAAACCTAACTAAGAATAATTCATGGATAAAAGGTTGTAATGAGCCGAGTAAACAAGGTGCATTTCTTTAATGAATTAAGTAAGAATGCTCTAGTGATAAGTTATATAAATTGAATTTGATATATGATATAGGTGTAGAGCCAATGAAGCATGGTTGAAAGTCAAATAATGAGATTTGAGGATCTAAAATTTGTTTTTAAGGTAAGTAGACTATATTTGTGTGTTTATTTGATTGAATGGAGATAATTGTTATCTCCTAATTTTATGTTATGATATGTGAATGTATGAATGGAATGAAGGGATAGTAATTATTCCCTATTTTGTATAGGAATTTATAAGAATGAAGGGGGATGTTGGATATCCCATCAAGGTGAAATGTAATGTATGCATGATTGAAAGATATAGATTATCCCTTGGATTATTTGATGCTTCATTATGTTGGGGATTGTGAATATCCCATAATTTGACTATATGAATTGGAATTTTGAGGATTCCAAGATGTATGTTTGGATGAGTTATGCTGAAATGATTATGTATTCATTTTGTTAAAGAATGGGAAAGCCTTATGGTTCCCTATTTTCATGTCTAGTTTTATGCATTGAATTTTATATGTATGGAATGAGATTAGGGATAATTTATGGATCTCTATTATTGATTATTGTTTGTTATACAGTTTACTTATTGAGTCTATTTAGACTTACCCCTATTTATTTTTTAGTTGGCAAGTCAAACCATGGAAGATTATGATGGTAAGAAAATATAGAAGAGTAATTTATTGGAGAAGTAAATATACCTTGTGATAGAATGTTGTATTATTTTAGTGAGATTGGAATTCCATTGTGTATGGAAATCAAATGTTGAATCCTTTTATTCAAATGATATTAAATCATGTATAATGAGAGGGAATTGTAAATTTTATTTGTAATTGTGAGATTCTGATTATATGTGTTATTCAAAAGATCCTAATGATGTAAAAGTGAAATATTGGCTTGTCTTAGTAAGTTATGTATAACATTTTGATAAAATGATATAATTCCTTATTAGGTATAATGACATCATGATCATGCTCGGTTTTGGGCCTGCATTTGTGGGTGTAAGTATAAATTGAATAAGGTTATTATTTATGGTTTTGAATCATGCTAAAAATTGTGGATATTGACATATTCATTTAAATTGGATTTGATATGATTAATGCCAGGTTTAGAAGTTGTTAATCATGAAATTCATTATGGGGAATGATTGTACAGGTTTGGACAACCCTATTTTCAGCAGAATCTTTGTCTGTTTTTTAGTAACAATTTGTCAAAGTAGAAAATGATATTAGAGCAATCCCACTAAAAGTAGACAAAATCATAGCGAATTATAGTAAAAGGTAAAGCATCACGCCTCGAAAGGATGGGTGTGACACTTGGGTAGACATTGTTTATTACCATCATGTAAGCTAGTTTAAGATTTAAACTCAAGTGGCTGGAGTGGAGATAATTCTCTCTCTCTCTCTCATCTATTTTTGCTCCAGCTAAATCAAAGAACAATCTCTGTCTAGTTGGCCATTCTGGTTCAGCTTCAACCAGAGGGAGATTAAAGCACCTTCTCAAACTATCTGTAGAGACATTTACTTCTACTTTTCCTATCCATGATCTCTCTGTCCTAACATTAATGTTGCATATAAGAGCTCTCACAAGTCTCAAATAGAAATGGTCTCTGAAACTTATGTATTCTATCTATTCTTGGTACCTAAACTAATCACATACTTCCAAGTTCATGTCATTTTCTCCAAAAACATCAAAACTGAAGACTCTTCCTTTGATAATTTTTCTATCATGATATCTTTCCATATACCTAGAGTAATTAGACTCACTGTTGAGAAATGTTACCTTGAGTATATTTGCTTCAGGTCTGACTCTCTTGGCTACTCTCTGTTCCGGATACTCTTCTATTTCTTTCCTTTTTCCATCTACTGAGCTAGTGGTTCCCTTTGTTCTCACCATTGCGGTAGTAGAAAATTGGGTTTCAAATGCTATGAGTGTTTTTCGGACTTAGATTGGAAGAAGACTGATGGAAAAAATGTGATAGGCAGATTTGTTGAGTTGAGAAGTTTAAATCAGGTGGGAAGATGAAGGGTTTTCTCTGAAAGGGGTTCTTTGGATGCTTGAAGAAAGGGGTTTTAGGTTTTCTGAACCTTTCTAATAGTCAAATAGGATTTTAGGGGTTTGGTTCCTCCAAAAGATGTTATCAGAGGCTCTAAAGACAAGATATGCGGTCTTCAAAGGCAATAATCATAATGGTTCGATGACTTCAAAGCTTTACTTCGGAGGCGGCATAATCTATCAAAGGCCACAAAATGAATTTCAGAGGTTCCAAAGTTTTACTTCGAAGGCATTTTAGTCCTCCATCGGAGGATCCGAAATCTGTTTCGAATGCTCTGAAATACTATGAATTTTCATTTTATTGTTTTTGTTTATTTTTTCATTTGGATTATTATTAAGAAACATATTTTCCATCATATAGATGTTTTATTAAATTTTAACTTAAGCATTTAGCTCTAAAATACCTAATTCTCTTCTTAATTTACTGAATCTATCTTGTGGAAGAGGTTTAGTAAAGATGTTTGCTAATTGACTTTTAGTAGGTACAAATTCTAAATATATGTTATGATTTTGGACATGATCTCTAATAAAATGGTGCCTAATTTCTATATGTTTTGATCTGAAATGTAAAACTAGATTCTTGGTCAGACTTATGACACTATTGTTATCATATCTTATAGGAATATCAACATAGTTAAGGCCAAAATCATTTAATTGTTGTTTTATCCAAAGAATCTGAGCATAGTAATTGCCAATAGGTACATATTCTGCTTCAACAGTTGATAATGCTATAGATGTCTATTTCTTGGAAAACCATGATACGATCATGCTTCCTAGAAACTAACATGATTCTGGAGTAATCTTTTTATCTACTTTATATCCAGCAAAGTCTATATCTGAGTACCCTACTAAATTAAAGTACCACAAACTGATGCTTAGCACTCTAAAAGGTATCTAAAGATTCCCTTTATAGCAATTATGTGTGACTCTTTGGGATCTGACTAAAATCTAGCACACATACAGATACTAAACATTATATCTGGCCTACTTGTAGTTAAATATAATAATGATCCTATCATGCTTCTATAGAGTTTGTTACATACTGATTTACCTCTTTCATCTTTATCTGTCTTTATTGAAGTGCTCATTGGTGTTCTATATCTTTTACTATCTTTAATATTGAAATTCTTTAGAAGTTTTTTTGTATACTTTACTTAGTGAATGAAGATTCCTTCTTTCTCTTGTTTGATTTGTAGTCCCAAGAAGAAATTGAGTTCACCCATCAAGCTCATTTCAAATTCTCCCTGCATAGTCTTGGAAAACTCTTGACAAAGATTTTCATTAGTTACACCAAATACTATATCTTTAACATAAATTTGAATTATAAGAATGTCTTTCTTTGTATGCTTAGTGAAGAGTATCTACTTTATCGCTTAAAAAATATTTTTCAATCAGAAATTTGTTTAGCCTCTCATACCAAGCTCTAGGAGCCTATTTCAAACCATAGAGGGCTTTTTTGAGTTTGAATATATAATTTGTACAATGGGGATCTTCAAACCTAGGGGGTTGTTCTACATATACTTCTTTATTAATAAAACTATTTAAGAATGCACTCTTTACATCCATTTGATATAGCTTGAAATCCAAGAAACATTTTAATGGCTTCAATCCTTGCAACAGGGGCGTATGACTCTTCAAAGTCAATACCTTCTTCTTAACAATACCCCTTTGCAACTAATCTTGCCTTATTTCTCATAACAAGTCCTAATTCATCCAGTTTGTTCCTGAAGACCCATTTTGTTCCTATAAAGATTGATAATTTGGTCTTGGAATAATAGTCCATATAATATTTCTTTTAAATTGATCCAATTCTTCTCACATAGCTAAAATCCAGTTTTCATCCTCTAATGCTTGGTCTATGCAAGTTGGTTCTAATTGAAAAATAAAAGCAAAAGTGGCACATATTTAGTGATAGGATGATCTAGTTCTAACTTTATGAAGCACATCACCAATTATCTAGTTTTCAGGATGAACATGCATAAACCTCCAATCTTTGGGAAGAGATGAGTTACCTTCCCCATTTACCTCTGTTGTGGATGGTTCAGCTTCATCTGTTTTTATCTCTGATAGTCTTGTAATCTCAGTTTCTCCATAATAGTTGGAAGATTATCTGTCTCATCATCGAAATTGCTATTTTTTTATGGAGTTAGTATGTTCATCAAATTTAACATGGATAGATTCCTCCACAATGTAAGTCTCAAGTTGTACACTCTAAATGCTTTGTTAACAATGGAATAACATAGAAATATACCTTAATCAGATCTACTATCAAAATTTTCAAGGTTTTCTTTGCCATTGTTAAGAATAAAGCATTTATAACAAAAAGTATGAAACTATGAAATATTTGGTTTCTTGCCAAAGTATAATTTAAATGGAGTTTTGTTGAGTATGGATCTAGCAAAGATTCTGTTAATAATATAACATGCGGTGTTCATTGCTTTACCGTGGTTTGTATTCACTTAACATCATCCTTACCATTTCTTGCAAGGATCTGTTTTTCTTTTTAGTTACTCCATTTTGTTAGGGTGTTCAAAGTTTGAAGAATCCATTATTTTCACAAAAATTAGTGAATCTATAATTTTCAAACTCTCCACCATGATCACTCCTTATGGCAACAATATAAGAGCTTTTTCATTCTGTATGCATTTGGAAAATACTTCAAAGAATGAAAAGGCTTAGTCTTTGGATGTTAAAAATAATACCCAGGTAAATCTACTATAGTCATCCACAATGACGTATGTGTAATGTTTTCCTCTAAGGCTTCTTGCCCTTGTTGGTCCATCTAAATCCATATGTAGCAATTGAAGGGGTTTGGTTGTCTATACTTCTTTGTTTGACTTAAATGATTCTTTTACTTGCTTACCTTTCATGGAAGCATCACACAACTTATTATCAAATTTGAGTTTTGGTAAGCTAACAACTAGATCTTTATTGTATAATCTTTTAATCAGATTTTTGTTGGCATGTCCTAGCCTTCTATGCCACAACATGGGTTTATTATCATTCATAACAAGACACTTAGCTTGAATATTTGAAAGATCAACCAAATATATATTTCCATTTCTTCTACCATATACTATAACTGATTGAGATTATCTAATATAAAACAAGATTGAGATTCAAAAATAACTTTGTAGCCTTTGTCCCAAAACTGACTTACACTAAGAAGATTATGTTCCAATTTTTCTACTAAAAGTGCATCTAAAATTTTAGTAGATAGTGGTTGGCTGACCTTACTGATTCCAACTACTCTACCTTGCCATTATCATCTAAGGTTACTGTTCCACTAGATTTCATTTTCATCTTTATGAACAACTATTTATTCCCTGTCATGTGCCTTGAGTAACCACTATTGATATACCATATGCTGCTCTTTGTGGATCCCAAGCACAACTGCATAGATAAAGTCAAGTCTTAACTTTTGGTACCCATTTGGGAATGGGTCCGGGTGGGTTAGTTGCAGGTAACATTGGTATCCATTGTTTCTTGGGCAATAGTGTTTTAATTAACAGGGTTTGGGTTGCATTTATTACATTTGCAACCGTCTTTGGAACCCAAATTGTAGTTTATTTAGGCTCAAATTTTTTGTGTTGATGTTGTCCATTTCTTTTCTTTGGTTTCATTCTTAACAAAGTGGAAGTTAATGTCCTTTTCAAAGCATTATTCTCAGCTACCACTTGCTTAAGAAGCTATTGGTGTTATTGTTACTTTTGAGCTTGGAATTTTCTTCCTTTATTTTAGAGCATTCATTTGTAATTCTTTTGAGCTCCTTTTTAGCCTCTTTATACTTCTCTTTAAAGTTATAAAATCTAAATATAATTCATCTAACATTTCTTCAAGACTAGGAGTTTCAAAATCAGAATTTACCTATTCTTCATTGATTGCCATGAAACTAATTCCCGCATGAAGTTCATTTTGAATACTTTTGCTTGGAGAGAGTTGGCTGATTTGAGCTTCATGTTCTTCTTCTTCTTCCTCACACTCACTTTCATTTATAATATTCTCTTGCATTTCCCATGCTACTAGAGCTTTCTTCTTCTTCTATAATTTTTGCTTGTTCTGTTGTTGTTGATATTGTTCTTTCTGTTAAAGTATAAGTTATATCTCTTCTTTTGCTGATCATTTTGTCTTTTTTCTGTCTCTGAATAGCCAAACTTCATGTGTTCAAGTTTCCCACAATTGTAACAAGTGGGTGGTTCTTTCTTTCTGTCATTTCTTCCAAAATTATTCCTTGAACTATTTCCAAACTTTTTCTTCTTTAGCATGGACTTGAATCTTCTCATAATCATTGCCATATCTTCACTTTATCTCCACTTGTGGATGCATCAGTTTGGGATTTTTCATTTTTTGATTCAACTTTAAGAGCAATTACTTTCTTGCCCTTTGGTTCTTCTAGACTCACTGTGTCCAAATTTTTTGCTTCCTCGATTGCTGTTACTTTGAACATCCATTTCTTTGACAAAGATTTCAGAATTTTCTTTACCGTTCTAGGCTCTGCATACTTTTCTCCTAGATTTTTTAGCCTGTTTGTTATCTTTTGAAACCTTCCAAACATGTCTAAGATAGACTCTATCTCCTTCATATTGAAAGCTTCATATTCCTCCACAAGATGATTTATCTTAAGTTCTTTTACTTATTTTGTACCTTCATATGCAACTTTTAATTTGTCCCAAATTTTCTTTGTAGTATCGCAAGAGGATATCTTGTCAAATTCAGAGGATGTAAGAGCGCAATAAAAATAGTTCTTTTCCTTCGCATCTTTTTCAGCTGCTAGAATGTCCTCAGCAGTGTATTTATCCTAAGTGTTTGGACAATCATTGCATCTTTGATGGTTTTCCATAGTTCATAGTCTGAGAAAATTAAGAAATTTTTCATTCTCACTTCTAGTATCCAGAGTTTGTACCATCAAATAATAGAGATCTGGAAGTAGATTGACCTTTAGCAGAAGTTTTGTAGAAATAGCTAGCCATAGATATCTCTTCACAAGTTATATGAATAGAATAGTATATATAACTGGTGAAGCCTGCTCTGATACCAATTGTTGGTCCCATTCAGATGGTGACTCAAGAAGGTGGGGGTGAATTGAGTCTTGAAAACTTTTAGCCAGATAAAGATTAAAGTACAATAGTAAAGAAAAGACTGATTACACGATGCATTTAGACTGGTATTTTTATAGTGGTTCGGCCCTTCACTTGGGTTCCTACTCCATTTCTCTAAATTAGCCTTACTTGCTAAACTCAAGTTTCACTAACACCTTCTTTGATCAATAATCTTTTGATCAAACTAATATACCTGTTGGTTTCCAAGCTCACTAACTAACTTATACAAATACCAAGCAAGTATTTTACTTACTTTTACTATATAAAGGCAAGTTCTTAAACTTGCAGAGATACGTAGAAATAAATGAGTGTAAATATTAATGCCTCTAGTAGGCTAATTTTGTACAAAGTTTGAAAGCAATAAATATAAGTAATATAACAATAAAAATAGTGGGATACAATGTCCAAAAGTGGTTGAATGAATGACTTTGAATGCTTTTTTGAATGAACTGCAAAGGAGTTGAAATCAGGAAAGAAAGCCTTAAAGACTCAGTAAATGCTCTCTCTTGTTTTTCAATATAAACTATTATCTTCTTTGATCTCACTTAACTTCTTTTATATTGAGTTCTTTGACTTTTTATGCTATGGTAGGTGAGAAACATTTAATGCAGAGAAACATTCAAATTTAAGATCGTTGTACTTTTAGCGTGGTCTCGGAGTCTATAAACCAACATCAGATCCTCCAAGCTTGTAAGTAATATGGAGTTCCTACACACTTTACACAAGTCACTATCTCTTTAGATGCACCAAAGAATTGTTTCGGAGGCTCCAAAGTGGTGCGACAGTAGTAACTTATGTTGGGTTCATGAATGTTGACTTCAAAGGATTTCTTTGTTTGCAAAGCGATTGTTCCGTGACTCCAAAGAACTGACTCTTAACTCCGAAAGCTATTGCTTGTTGTCTTTGAAATGCCTTCTTGACTCCAAAGAACTTGACTTAGCTTTGAAGATTGTAGACTCGTGACTCTGAAGTTCTTTAACTGTCTCCGAAGACTTTGAGTTCGTAACTCTGAAGCAACTTGATTGATTCTGAAGCAATTTACTTAACTCTAAAGTTCATCAACTGATTCCATAGTGTTTGAGCTCATGACTCCAAAGTAATGTCATCTGTCTTTGAAGTGCTTTAGTAGCTCCGAGGCATCTTTCTTGGCTCCAAAGTGTTTTTGCTAAATCCAATAGTTGTGACTTTGAGGTCCCGAAGGGTTGTTCCTTTGTCTCTGAAGTATTCCAGTGTCTCCGAAAAGCATTTGCTAACTCCGAAGTTCATGACTTCATGAATCCAAAGGTTAATTATCTCCTCTCTTTGAAGTGCTTCATTGGATCTGAAGAGCTCACCCCTTATCTCCAAAGTGCTTGAGCATCTCCGAAGAGATGAATTTTAAACCCAAACCTGATTTTGAAGTTTCCTTAAAAACTTTAAACTTTTTGTCTTATTCTATTAAGTATATCTGTAATTTATATACTTAGTTTTCTTAAGCATTTACTTGGTTTTTTCCTTTAAAAAGTATGAAGTTTATTCTCATCGATTAGTTTGAAAGTATTTCTGTAAGTACTTGAGAATGGACTATTAGTAACTTAATATTTTACTCATGTCTTTGCTCATCATTAAAACATGGTTGGTTAAGAATGTTCATCATCAAAATTATGGTTATTAAGAGTGTATGTTCAACATTGAAATTGCAATATTAAATATGTTTTCGTAAGACTAGTAATGTGCTGCCATAGGCATAAAAATTTAGAACCTATACTTCATTAAATTACTTGTAATAATGTGAGTAAGGGTCAATCCCACAAAGAGTATCTAGCCTAATTTTATGCTATGTGAATGAGAATGGGGAGTTTTAGTGTAATGAGAACAATGGTTGTAAAAGAAATCAAGAATAGAAATAAAACTTGGTCTTAGTCAACATCCACCATCAGAATCTCATAATTGATCATCGATACAAGTATAAATCAATTCATACTCTGAATACTCACCATTGGAACAAATTTTCCTATCTCTCCTTCAACATAGTTAATTAGAAACACTTGATCCAATTAACCCTAACTACTAAACAACCTTAGACACGCGGTAGAGGTTTCATCTAATAGCAGCTTTAAGATTTGTAGAGATTAGTGAAGCTAAACAACACAAGCCCACACGGTTGCATTTAATTTGGTTAAATATTTCTCCTAAGATTAAATAATCTCTGACATAGTCAATTATTAAACCCTAGTTGCCTCGCAGATAAGAGTGATCAAATAATTATAGATTTGATATCTAATCTAGCAATAGATTATAATGAATAATAAACTAGTAGGCCTCCTAGCAATTAAACACAACAATCATGAAAATAAGAATACAAGAATATTTAATACTCAAAGAATAAATTGAATAATAAAAATAAATTAGATCTCACAATATGTTGATTCTGAGGCTTCTATCTCCTTAAACCAAGGACAAAAGTTTAGCTACACAAGGCCATAAAAACATAAAAAGAATAAAAAAAAGAGAGAGATGAGTTCCCTACACCAAAAGCCTTCCAAAATAATTCTCCTTTCTATGTTAAAACCTCCTTAAATAACCCTAATTAAGGTTAGTTTTACTTTATCTGGATTTTCCAAGTGGTTTTGCACATAAATACTCAAAATACCAAAAATACCCAGTTTTCGCACTTAAGAAACACACTTAAGAAATTCTAAGTCGTTACTTGGAATCCTAAGTCGCGACTTAGAATCCTAAGTCTCGATTTGGAAGTTGCTGCCTTCATAGAATGGTGGTTTAGATTTCTAGGTTGTGACTTATAATGCCAAGTCACAACTTGGAAGTTGTTGCCTCCGAATCCCTTACTTTGTTGCTCAATTGCTTTGTCTTCTTCTTTTCCAATCTTCAAACACTGAAATATCCTTGAACTGAAGCTGTCCAAGTTCATCAAATTAGCCTTGTTTTACTCCTAACAACTTCGTTTATGTCCTAAATCAAAATATAAGAATAGTGAGTGCATTTAGGCATCAAATAGGTGTAAATGAATAATTATTAAGGGGATAAAATATGACATTTTACATTCTCATCAAATTTCCTCACACTTAACTTTTACTCATTCTTGAACAAAACTCAATTTCACTCTCCCAAAAAGAACATCAAGGTTGCAATTTGTAAGGCCTTGAAAAATTTAGGTATGTGAATTTTAATTTTTGTTGATTCGGTACATAATATACATGAGTATAAATAAATTTTTGAGGAAATGCATCATGAAAAATTATGGAATTAGGAGGATTATCATTATGAACATGAGAATGAGTGATGTTAGGCATTAATGCATGTTAAACAAGTGATATAAATGAGGAAAATAAATTAAAAGGGAGTGTGGATTACCATATATATGGGATTAATTTGAAATTTTAGTATGAAAGAATTATGAAAATGGGTGGAATATCTTTGTCGATATGTGGAGGAGGGGAGAAATACATTAATCAATGTTAAACAAGTGGAAAATAATTGAAAAATTTATGTAGAATGGTAAGATGTGATGCATGTTCGTGATTTACAATAAATTCAAATTTAATTACAAAAAAATTATTATCCAATTATGATAGATGACATGATTAATATATGTGGAAGTAATATTAGTGGATGTAATCCAAAGAGGACAACTATATTATTAATGGAATGAATTCAAGAAAAGTCAAATTGGAGTGCATGTGTATGGGTTTACATTGGCAACAAACCACCAAATTAGTTAAGTAATAAAAGGAGATGGAAACAGCCATCTCCTCATCTCCATTATCATAGCCACCCCCCTATTAACGTAAGCTTCTTCCCCAACTTTCAAATTCAAAAATTTCAGCTTGTTTTGGTCATAAAGATTAGAAGCAAACATAAGCACAAGTGATTTGCAATCTATGACTTTAATTATCTCATTAGATTAAGGTGTGGCAGCCACCCAAATTTGAAGATTGGTCCCTGTAGGTGGGACCCACCAAGGGGAATTCCATTTAAAGGGAAGTAATTTCTTAAAACAGATTGGTGATCGTGTTTAGGAATGTCTTTTATGGAAGGACAACTGAAATTATGCTATTGGATTAAGTTAGGGTGAGTTAGAGTTTGCTGGAAAATTTTAATGATGATTAAGGGTTGTTACTATAAACAATGGATGATTAGTGTTTAATTAAGGTATGGGATGAATTAATTGTATTGAGAATCAATTAGAGCAGTTGGAAAAATTAAGTTAGAGGAAGTACACCCTACTGCCACTAATTATTTGGGCTGAAATTCATGTGATTTGGGCTAGGTGATTAATCCTAATTATAAGTGATTAATCCTTTATTAATCAAGGCTCTAATAGGGCAGTTAGTGGGTCCAAATAGAAGGTAATTAAATGGGTAATTAAAATGGATAGCAAGGTGTTGATGTAGGACATTAAAATGCATATCAAGTACCCCTCTTGAGCTTGATTAACCTTGTCAAATGAATTGATTTTGTAAATATAAAAATACGAGGTCATTTTTCATATAAAAAATAATAAATATACAAATTTTGGTAGAAAAATTCCAACAATAACAGGCCTAAAAAATCCAGGAAGGAAATACCCTAAAATTCGCTATTACTAGAATGTCCATCCTGAAATTACATTTGATGCTGATGGTGTCCCACTTTTGACCTATAAATTGATATATTTAGAACAACTAGTAAACATAAGATTTTCATAAATTGAAATTATCTTTCCAATGACATATGAACCATTAAATTTTGAGTTGATATGAGAGAGTTATAGCTAAAACAATGAAACAGTCTCCAAATCAATAGGCATCATTTTATGAGGCCCATGAATGAAATTTTGAGCTGAATTAGTAAATGTGGCCAACATGTAAATTGTAGAAATTAAAATTATCTACAAAATTAAATAAGAATAAATTAATTTGGAATTCATATGGGAGAGTTATGCCCAAATTACTAAAACTATTCCTAGGAAATGATTCACTACAAAAGGTATCACTTGTGGGGCCCAACGACCTAATTTAGAAGCTGAATTAGGAAAGTGCTCAACATAAACGTTGAAAGCCTTTAAATTATCTAAATCAAAAGAGTAAAATCACTCAATTTGAAATTAATATGAGAAAGTTATGAATAATTTACTATAACTGTTTAGTAGGGTAAAAATTGAATTAGGTAAAATGCAATGAGATGCATTAGGCTGAAAAATCTGATCCTTATGTTCTATTATATTAATGAGAATTGCTCGTGTATGTATATATGTAAATAATATATAGGATTCATGTGACACGTGTAGGATTTTTGACATGGAGGCGACAAGCTGAGTTTGAAAGGACATTGAAAATGATTGAAAGTTGGAAAGCTTGTGGAGTAAGGAACTTGGCAAATCTTAATGTAAGTAGGCCCCCCTTTTGATTGCATGTATGAGTGGATGGGGTTACACAATAACCCATTTGTTTATACCAGGCTTGTCGTTTTTAGTTTGGGGATAGTGGATATCCCAAAATTGTTAAGTTTGATGTTTAGTTGGTTTGTATGCTTATAATGAATGTAGGGATAACAAGTATCCCTTGGATTGAAAGAAGTACATGTTGTTTATGATATGAATTTAAGTTTGTTTAGGATAAGAATTATCCTGATTGTTTATTTTGTGAAGGTGTGAATTGGTGGGAATTATAAGCATCCCAAATAGTTAATTCATCCACTATGATTTGATACGTCTAAATGGCATAGAACACTGTCATGATATTATACATGTTTTGATTCCAAATATAGAAATTTGGGTGATTATTATTTTCTATTGTACTTGTCTACTTACTAAGTTGCCCAAACTCACGCCTTTTTATTCTATTTTTTTTAGTTGACAAGTCAAGACCAGAAAAAAAAGACAAGGTTAGTATGAAAGCATAGCAGTTGAATGTATACTTTTAAAATTATATTAAAATTAAGAAATTTCCATCTTATGTACATGGGTAATTGAAATTAATTTATGTCTCATGATATGTAATTGTAATTTATAGGCATGCAAATGTAATAATGGAGTGTGATGTGTATGGTGTATGTGGAATGGAAATTGTATTATAATATGGTGGATTCATTATCATCATGATGCAGCCGTGGTCCTGGGGGAGCCTATGGAGTTGTAGGGATATTGTTTGGATGAATGGAAGAATATTGGAGTGTATAATTTCTTACTTTTATGAATTACAATGGAGAAAATGTATCTTAATAAGTCTTGAATGCTTGTACCCTAGCTAGACACCCCATTGTTAGGGGAGAATCTGTCCAATTTTCCGTAGAAATTAGGTAAACTAGAAATGGTATCAGGGAAACCCCACCTTGGAAGTGGGGAAATTTTTATGTAATTATAGCAGATTTATGGTATAAAATGGAGTAATGGCCTAGGGAGTGTGGCGCATTACACAATTGTTATAAACAAAGAACAACCAAACTCTTCAAAATTCATAACACGTCATGAACAAATCATTCTTTAACAACTTATAATCAATTAAAAAGCATTTTCTTTTGAATATGGAATGAACTAAACAAGTAGAACCCTCACGTAAATAAATACTTTACTCTCATATGTTTGAAGGGCAATTGGCCTGTTCAAATTCATTCCAATGAAAATGATCTACCATAAGCTTGCATATCTTCTCATTCTCCATTCACTAGGATCACATGCAAATCATGAATCGTAAGGAATTTTCATGGGTTGTAATGGGGTTTAGGGTAAAGGTGAGAAATATTTGGGAATGTAGCTCAAAAGCCATTGAAATTAGTGAAGCATAAATAAATCAACTCAATCTTAAATATATAAGACATGTAAAGCCACTTGTTTCATTCAATATCTTTCACCTTTGAATACATGATGTATAAACATACCCCTTCCCTTGGAATTTTGATATTTTCTTTTTTCTTTTTTCTTTTTCTTCCACTGTAACATTTTTTTTCAATTTTAAGAACAACAACATGTTCTATTTCACCAATCATAACCATTCCATAAATTTTGACACCCCCACACTTTATTTCTTATACACCGATACATAGCACAATGATGACCCATGCTCCACTAGATCTATGGCTGCGTAAGGATATTATTTTTCTAGGTTTCAAGATTGTAACATAGGTTCACAATAAAAATTTTATAAAGCTCAAAATGGGCTCAACAAGAGGAAAACTTAATCACAAGGTAGGCTATTTGGCTCATGTAGTTCAAAACAAAGAAGGCCTTAATCATGTTCATTTATGCATGTATCAATGTGATCTCAAAGAGAATCAAGGAAAGTTCTAGAGAAATAAATCTATGAAAGAATATCTCTCATAAAGAAAAAGAATAAGATTGATGTGGGTGTGTCAGTTTAAAGGCTAATCTCACCAACTTTTCTCTATGAAATTTAATCATCACCATTCTCAAGGAAAATAACTAAACCAAGTCATTACAAATTGGAAGATTACTTAATCAATCATGTTATAAATTTTTGAAGCTTAGTAGAATCTTGCTCATGACATCCTCAACCTCAAATCATAGGAGACCACAAAAATAAAGGGCAAAACTAACTCTCTCTCTCTCTTAATTTCTTTTAAAATAAAAGCAAAAGTAAAAATAAAACTACAAAAACATAACCTAAACCTAAATCCCCTCCCCCACATTTAAAACTTACATCATTCCCATTGTAAGGTCAAATGCAAAGAATATGCAAAAATAACCATAATATAAATGCAGAAATAAGAAAAAGAAACATAAACTCCCCTTGGGTTGCCTCTCAAATAAAGATTTTGTTTATAGTTGTTGGCTTGACTCACTGCATCTTTCTTCATAGAGCAATTACAAACTGGAAATAATGAAGTATGCATGTAGATGGGTCAATTCCTTTAATATCTTTCATTATCCAACCGATAGCCCTCTTATGCTTCTTAAGAACTTG
>JAYJMB010001009.1:0-17265 GCA_036873735.1 Pouteria campechiana | reverse complement strand
ATTTAGGAATCAAATAGGTGCAAAAGATGAAGTATTAGGAGAATAAAATATGACATTTTGCATTCTCATCAATCATTTACTTCTGCATTCAATTTTCAGAAACCTTCCATTGTGTTTACTGAGAATTACTTGTGCTTGAACTTCTAATGTTCTTTCTTTGTAAATTCCTTGAGCTAGTAGTTGAGATTAGACTCAAGAAGAGTTGTGACTATCTGAGTGCAGACAAGAGCTGTTTATTCACATCCCCTAGAGCTGAAATTAGAAGAGTGCTGGGAGCACTGTGAATATGCACCCTAGAGCTAGAATCTAAAAGACTACTAGGAGCACTATATATGCCCCATAAAATTGGAATTTAGAAGAGTGCCAAGAGCACTATTGTATTTCTACTATTGGGAATAGTAGAACCCAAGACACTAAAAGAAAAATGTTATTGGAAGAATGGAGTAGAGTGTTTACTTGAACCACTATAAAAATTATTGTATCTTATTTATTTGTGTATTTGTTGATTGAGTGATTAATTACTAGAGGGATGATTAATCCTAGAGGGGTTGAGAAATAATTTTTAGGAACCCAATTCACCCCTCCCTCTTGGGTTTTTGCATAACCTTTGGGAGCAACACTTATTACAAAAATGAGTTCCTCTATCACTAATGATTACTCTTGGAGTGCCAAACCTGGAGAAAATTCTATCTTTTAGAAATTTTAGCACAACATTAGCATCATTAGTTATAGTGGCCATTGCCTCAATCCACTTAGACACAATCAACAACAAACAGAATGTGCATGTTCCCATTGGATAGTGGGAATGGGCCCATGATGTGAGTGGATTTTATCTTGTTTACCAATGTCACCTATTCTCTGGTACCTATCACACATTGTACAAAAGGTATGAGCATCCCTAAAAATAGTTGGCCAGTAAAAACTAAATTGGAAAACTTTGAGAGCAATCTTCTTCCCTCTAAAATGCCCTCCATAGTTGAATGTGTGACAATATTTCAAAATGCTTTGTTGTTCATCCTCATGTACACAGCATCTAATGATCTGATCTAGACACATATTAAATAGAACTGGATTGTCCCAAAAGCAATGTTTTGCTATAGACAGCTACCTACTCCTTCCTTGTGAATTCAACATAGGATTAAAAACTTCCTTAACCAAATAATTAACAATATCAATATACCAAGGTTCACTTCCCTTTATAGAAAATAGTTGCTCATCAAGAAAAATCTCATTGGTGGGAATGCTCACTTTATATTTATTTTGCTCAAAATCAGTCCCTTCCACTAACCAAGATAGATGATTAACTACAACATTTTCATTTCTTTTCTTCTCCTTGATTGTCAAGTCAAATTCTTACAATAATAATATCCACTTGATTAATCTGGGCTTGGCATCTTTCTTAGTCAGCAAATATTTTAATGCAACATGATCAAAATAAATGATTATTTTTGAACCAATCCGATATGAGAGAAACTTTTCCAATGCAAACACAATTGCAAGCAATTCTTTTTCAGTAGTGGAATAATTCAATTGTGCTTTATTCAAAGTTCTACTTGCATAATGAACCACATGAGGTAATTTATCTATTCTTTATCCTAAGACAACACTGACAACAAAGTCAGATGCATCACACATAAGCTTAAAAAGAATAGACTAATCAAGAACTGCAAAAATTGGAGCAAAAGTTAGTTTTTCTTTCAAGGTATTAAAAGCAACAAGTCACTTATCATTAAAATAAAAGGTTGCATCTTTAGCTAGGAAGTTACACAGCGATCTAGAATTTTTTGAAAAGTCTTTTATGAACCATTTATAGAATCCTGCATGATCTAGAAAACTCCTCACTCCCTTGACTGAAGTGGTAGGAGGCAATTTAGCAATCACTGTCAACTTCAATGCCTCTACTTGAAACAATGTGTCCAAGCACAATTCCTTGCTTAACTAAGAAATGGCACTTCTCCCAACTTAATGTCAAATTCATTTTAACACATCTTTTAAGCACCATTGTCAAGTTATTAAGGCAATCATCGAATGAATTACCAAAAATAAAAAAATCATCCATGAAAATCTCTATAAACCTTTCAATCATATAAAAAAATAGACATCATACACCTCTGAAAGGTTGTAGGGGCATTGCACAAAGTAAAAGGCATCCTCCAATAAGAAAAAGTTCCAAATGGGGGCAGGTGAAGGTTGTCTTTTATTGGTCTTATTGAGTAATGGGAACTTGATTGTAACCTAAAAAACCATCCAAAAAATATTAGTAAGCATGACCTACCAATCGTTCAAGCATTTGATCAATGAAAGGAAGAGGAAAATGATCCTTTATTGTGGCTACATTGAGTTTTCTATAATCTATGCACATTCGCCATACTATAGTCATTCTTATTGGCACCAACTCATTATTATCATTCTTAACAATAGAAATGCTAGATTTCTTTGGTACCAAATGAACTGGACTCACCCATTTGCTATCAGAAATTGAGTAGATAATACCTGCATACAACAACTTAATAACCTCAACTCTAATAACTTCCTACATGTGTGGGTTAAGTCTCCTCTGAGCATCCTTGGAAGGCTTTGAATCATCCTCCAATAAGATCTTATGCATGCACACAGTGGGGCTAATTCCTTTGATGTCCACTAATGTCTAGTCTATAGCCTCCTAGTACTCTCTCAAGACATTCAACAACTTATTCTCTTCATCAGTAGATAAGTCAATAACAATTATAACTAGAAGAGTATCATTCTCACCAAGAAAGACATACTTTAAGTTCTATGGCAGTTGCTTCAATTCCAGTTTCAGTGGTGTGACAATTGATGGTGCCAAATTAGGATTCAAATTTGTTAATACCTCCTTGGTGACTTCATCTTCTCTAACTTCCTCTGCACTATCCAAATCTTCTTTCAACTCTTTGATTTCTTTATCCTCCTTAATGAATTCTTTAGTTTTAAGCAATAGTGCTAATTTGTCTTCTATTTCCTACTACACAAAAGTAGATGATACAAGTGAGTCCAAATCATCAATTTGAAAATAACCACTAGGATCTGCAGGATCTAAAGTTAATGAAAGAGAATTGTAAATGGAAAATTTCACAGTCTCATCCATAACAGTCATTTTCAGTTTCCCATTATGCATATTAATGATTGTCCTAGCTGTTGCCATGAATGGGCACCCCAAAAGAATAGGCACCTCTTCTCTAGAGTCATTTGCCTCTCCATGTCAAGTGTAACAAAATATGCAGGAATAATAAGTTTGTTAATCTGCACCAATATTTCTCTACAATGCCTCTTGGATATTTCACTGATCTGTCTGCAAGTTATTGAAATATTATAGTAGGCTTCAAATCTATCAAACTAAGCAACAATTAAATAAAATAAGGCATTAGATTTATACTCTCTCCTAAATCCAACATAGCCTTTACCTTATTCGTTCCTCCAATAATGATTGTGATATTAAAACTACATTGATCCTTCAACTTTGGAGGAAGACTTGTCTGCAGAACTGTACTGGCTACTTCTGAAACTATCACCTTTTGATGAGGCTCATACTTACGCTTCCTTAAGGTTAGTTCCTTTAAAAACTTAGTATAATCAGACATGTTCTTAATCATGTCAAGAAAAGGTAAGTTAACATTAATTTTGGAAAGGATATCATAAATATCCAAAAATAATTTATCCAATTTGCTTTACTTCAATTTTCTTGGAAAAGGCACTGGTGGATCATAAGGTGGTGGTGTCTTGTAGTTGACTGGAGGGTCAACTATTGGAAACATAGTCTTCCTTGAATGCCCTTCCTCCTTTGCCTTTTTCTACCTGTTGTCTATTCCTGCAGAAACATTAGATTCATCAAATTCTTCACCAATTTTATTATCAATTACCTTCTCACTTTTCAATATTGTGACTACTTTTGCTTGCTCTGGCTGACCTGACAACTTTCTAGGTGTGTGACTCCGCACAACTTCTGCAATTTGCCCTAACTGTGTTTCTATCTTCTTTATTAATGCCTCCATATTCTGAAATCTTGATTCAGTCACTTGGACAAAACTCTAAACTATCTCCTCAAGAGTGTGTTTCTTATGTTGAAAAGAAGTTCTAGCTTGATTTTGATTGTAGCTATTGTTCCATGAAAAGTTTGGATGATTTCTCCAACCAGGATTGTAAGTATTTGAATAAGGATCATTACATGGGCTTTGGTTATAGAAATTCATTACATTTGCTTGCTCAAAAACTCCTGCAAAATTTTCATTGGAAGGGTAAACATTCTGTGAGTGTCCTAAATTACCACAAATTGAACAAACCTTTGTAGGGACAAGTTGCTTTAAGTTTACTATCATAGAGCACATCACCTTCATCTGCTTCAACATATCTGACATTTACATGGAAAGATCGATGTTAGAGTTGATCTCATAAATTCCTCTGGACCTACCTCTTACACTCTTCTGTTGGGAGTTTGCTCCAAGTATCTCTTATAGATCATATGTCTCCTGCAAGGTCTTTTCTCCCATTACTCCACCTACAACATTATCAACCATGGCTTGGCATGGTTGAGTCAGTCCATCATAGAAAAATTGATTGAGCAATTCAAGAGGATATCTATGGTGAGGATATTGAATCAGTAATCCCTTAAACATCCTCCATGCTCAAGGAATGATTCCCCATCTATTTGAGAAAATCTTACTTCTTAATTCTGCAATTTTATCATGAATGAACTTATTATATACTGCATCCCATGTAGTTAGTGATCTAGGAGCCAATGTCATGAACCATGTTTTTGCTGTATCCTTCAAGGTGTAAGGAAAACATCTCATGCGCAGCTGATTCTCAGTAAAACCTTACAAAAGAAAAGTTTGAATAATTGCATAGAAATCACATATGAATGTTAAAGGATCCTCTAAAGTTACACCATGAAAAGAAGGAAGCATGTTAAAGTGTATATGCTTTAGCTCATAATTCCTGGCATTGTCATCTAAAATAATGCATGAAGATAAGATTCCAATTGTTGGGCGTGAAAATTCCTTCATCCACTGCTGAGCTTGTTGAACCGTCAGCCGTCTGAACATCTTCTTCGCTTATGCTTTCTGTCTCTATTTCCACTTTGTCAATGTGATCATTCTAGGGCAACAGAATTAGATTCAGTGATCATCTTCCTTGCATTCATGGTTCTGCCAAAGAAAAAAAGAAAGAATTAAAATTCCTAAATGAAATTAACTAAAAAAATGAAAAAGAAAAATTTTAACTAAATTAATCAAATCAATTTGGAATCAATTCCCTAGAAACAACACCAAAAACTTGATGGTCAAATTATAATTCTTCACAAATGCACAGGTGTATAGCAGTATAGTGTGCTTAGCAAGGGTCGATACCACAAAGAACTGTCAAACTAATTCAATTATGTCTAGTTACTAAAATTAAGTTATGCTAAATCAATAAGATAAATTATAAACTAAGTAAAAAAAGGTTCAATGTAAGATAAATGGAAAATAATGGCTTGAGTAATGCAAAATAGTATTTAGGTTGTAAGAGTTTGGGGATCTAACTTCACCACTCAATGATATTCAGTCTTGTTGAGATGTTGGATTAATTCGGTAGCTTGGGTTTATTCTATCCACTGTATGATGATTACCATTAGGTGTCTGAGTTTAAATCAAGTATTTTCTCCTATTCTAATTACCTATGGCATGTAGTGTAATTGAGATTGAAAATTCATGAAGATCAAAAGAACTTTAATGAACCAAGTAGAATAGTTTAGCATATAGCATCTACCTTAACCATCTACTCATTTATTCAATAAAGCATAGTAGATGGTTTAGCATATGGCATCTACCTTAACCACGTACTCAAAGATAATCAAGCTAATTCACATAATTGGTGATTAGATAATTAAATAAATCAGATGATTGCATTATACAAATGAATGAAACAAGATGATATTGAATTAATAACCCAACAATCTCTGTTAACATTGAATATCAAGGAAGGCTACATCATTGCCCCCAAAAAAAGGAATTTAGTTCATAATGAAAACAGAAATAAAACTCTCTGAAATATACATGATTATAGAACTTAAAATCCTCCTCTTGCTTCTTTGAAAAGCTTCTCTCATCCAATCTCTCTCCAACTATTTTCTAGATGTGTCCTTAAATAACCCCAAGTAGCAGAGTGTTAGCAAAACTCCTCCGCAAATTACAATGCCTCTACGCATAGAGATCCTCTTCTAATAATAACTCAATATTTCCCCACAAAAATATAGCTTCCAAAATATTTCAATGCATAAAAAATAGATGTTTACAAAATAACTAAATTGCTAGGTATCCTAGGTTCTAAAAGTTGCAACACAATCTTGAGCCTAAAAATTAACTTCCAATAATAACATCACAATCCACATGTCTCATACTCTTAAATTTGCAAAATCTGATGGATTAAAATAGCTTAAAATAGGTGTATACGTAGTTTAGGTAAGGAAATTCAGATTTATATTACTTAGGAATATGAAATTTGAGAAATGCATTCCATATGTTTGATAAAATGCCCTTAAGGGATGTGTTACATGATTAGCTTCCGTTGATGGTTTTATAATCATCTCTTAAGCAAGATTTGAGTAAGTTATAGAATAAACTTTAGTTAGCCATAGATTAAGGGACTTAAGACTTGTTGCAGAAACTCCATTGCTTAGTTACTATTACATTCAATTAATTAGGAGGTATGTCATTTTAATGTAGGATCTTCAAACGAAGCAGGACACCTGGTAGACCCAAAGCCTTTAGTAAATGACAGTTATGTAAGGCTGATTACAAGGTAAGCAAGTTAAGTTTTTTGTAATTATTGATATTTGAATGAAAGTTTATGGAATTTGTCTAAATGGGATCAAAATCTGATAAGCATGTTGTCTAATGTATATGTATTCTTGAAAATGATTAAGATAGTATAAGAATTATGAGAGTCTTGATTTAAGGGAAAGAATACAAGTATAACATAATAATTTAATGCAAGTTGATGTGATTATATGAGTTATAACATGCTAAGAGTAAGGTGGAGAATCCAATTACTGCATAGGTGAGAAGGATAAGAGTTTTATGTATGTAGATGCAATACAATTACATGAAAATTTAGTATAAAAAGGAAATGTGAATTATGGCAATCAATAGCATAAAAATAGAGGGGTTGAAGTGAATTTAGAAATAGAAGAAACCATGTCAAGAAGTGAGAGGCAGATGTCCAGCACCTTCGGCACCCATGTGGTGTTATCAATGCTGACACATTGAAGAAGGTTTTAAGGAGACAGCAGGGCGGTGCCGCCAGCATCCAATCTGGCACCACCAGCACCAGTACTTTTGATGGACAATACAATATATTTTGAAATTTTGGTGCTATATTTTAGTGGTTTTATTTATTTAAGTATAATTAAGATATATATATATATATTATATTTTTTTTGGAAGAGAATTTATGGGAAATACAAAAATTGAAATGTTGGACTAAGTAGAGGATGATATAGAAATAATATAATTGAGAATAAGGATACAAATTGATATGCATTAGAACACATTACATTATTAAAGAATTATTTTATAATTGAGTCAAAAACTAATTAGACAAACATGTATTGAGTAGTTGTATTGAATGCCTACTAAAGTGTTAATTTTGGAATTTGGGTTTGAATACGTGCTGGGAGGATTGATTGATTGTTTAGCCCATGAATGGGTCTTGTTGATATTACTGCCTTGACAGTGAAGAGGCTAGCCTATTAGATGTGGGACTCTTCTCATTACATAGTAGGTGTGAAAGGAGAACTTATTATCCCTAAGATTCAGTGAAGGTGGGACACCACACTATTAGTTAGGAGTCTCATAACACTCATAAATGGGATAGTAGGGAAGTACTAGATCACACCTGACACATAAGAAAGCTAAGTCCATTTGTTATGGTTGTGTCCACTTGGTATGTGGTTGAAACCATTTGGTTGGTGACCTCACGAGTATGGTGTTGAATTATGGTAAGTGAACTAATGAGGAAATATAGATAAGATGAAATAGAAATGAATTTAAATTCTAAAGAAGACATAGGGATTGGATAGGAATGATATTTTAAGAGATTTTTGGGAGGAATCTTTCCCATTATTGATAAAGAGTAATAGTTTTATCATGATATATTTAATGGAATAGATGATATTATTATTACCTAATTACAAATGTTGTATGCTATTATTGTTTTGAATTCATATTATTTTACATATGTTTTAGCTGACAGGCCGGAAGATGGAGTCCAACGAGGGGTTGGAGCTCAAGAAATGGATAAACTCTAAAGTCTAAAATTCTATACTCTTTTGTTTTATTTTGATATCTCATTTTGGAATTTAGTAAAAATGTAAATTTGTGAAGTATGTCAAAATTGTAAAGTTAGATAGTAGAAGTCTTAGTAATATACATGTTATTACTGTAATATTTATAATTAGGTTTCCATACTCTACTTTTACTAGGAGGTTATGATTCTAGGCATCTGTGGGGTTTGGAATATCTCATACAGGTTTATGAAAGTAAGTTCAAGGGAGACCATGTCCGTGGGTCCTCTTGTTACTACCTTCGTAATGTCTGAAAAAGGCAGGGTATTACAACTGCCTTGCCGCGGCAAGATGTTACTGCCCAAAAATACTTCAAGCATATAGGAGCCTTGCCCCAGCAAAAGGAGAGCATGCCGTGGTAGAAGACTGCCCTGCAGTGTCAAGGTGTTGTTGATTGCCTGATGATGTTTTCAGAATGTTCATTGCCATGGCAAAAGAAAAGCTTGCTGCAATAAGGTGTTACTACCCAAAAAATATGCTTCTTTTTCTAATTTTTTACAAGATTACTCCTTCCCACTTTTGGTCTTCATATTTCTTTAGTTTTTGACTTATTTTCATCTCTTCAATTCACCTAGAGAAATAAATATTTTCTTATTAAGTTCATCTAAAACTATGAAGGATTCACAAATAATTAAGTTTGAACATGCATAAAACAAGTAAATGAAATTCACTTATCAAATACCCCCAAACTTACTAATTTGCTTGTCCTTGAGCAAAGCAAAACACATAACTACTCTATGAATACACTAACATCAATCCACTACATTAGTCAAAACCCTAATAAATGGAATAAGGTTAAGAAGAAAAAAAAATCAAGATACCCATAGTAGCTTTATTCTCTACCTAAGCCTCATCTTCTCCACCACAGATTCCATGTGCAATTGCAAACATTATAGCCATCTCAATCTTCATCATCTCATATTTTTATTAATTTAAGCAACCAAGTAATACATGTTCAATAAAAATACTATGAATTAACAATTCAAATTAGAGAGACTACCTTAGATGCATACATGGTGTTTTACTTTCCTCATTGATTTCTTTACTCTTCTTGTGGGCTTTATTACTATCACATTCTTAATATTTATTTTCTTTTCCAATTTTTTTTAGAATGTGATCCCCCCTAATCTTTGGGCTATATTACCATCATACCCCCAAACTTATTTTGTTTTCAATTCATTGGATGTAATTCCCCCAATATATAATGAGTTTTTGCTAGACATTTTCTTATCTCATCTAATGCCTATCTCATAAGAGTTCCATGAATTCACAAATTCAAATTGAACTAAGCATACTTACTCTTGTAAACTAATGCTAAGAATTCAAAGACTTCAAAAGAACTACCTATGTCAATGTGATCAATGTGTAAAAGGAATCTGTAGCCAATTAGATAATGACTCAAGTCAGACATGTACGCAAGAATGATTTCTATCATTTTCAACTTAACTAAAGTCAAATATCGCATATATATCATTGGTTGTGCATGATGACTCTGAACGATACTTAAAACACACAAAACATGAATATATATATATAAGACTAGACAGACAAAACACATGAAAAACACAAATAGAATATTATTGCCACATAAGTACTGCAGCATACATATATAGGGTTTTCAACCAGGCGTAACTAAACAAAAGATAAATGCACCAAAAATAGCTAAAGAACCCCCCAACATTGAAAAACATAGTGTCCTCAATGTGGGCTGAACATATGAAGAGCAAAAAGAAAACTTCCCTGAAAGAATTCAATCAACCATATCAAATTCTTTAGCATCACTGCCAACATCAGTGTCATCATCATCGGTATTTGCATTCGTGTCGATGTCACTAGTGTCAGTACAGTCCTCCTAGTCAACAAGGGCTTCCTCTTCCTCATCAAGAATGGCTCCTTGGGCATGGTTAGCTCCATAGGTAGCCGCAGGTGGAAATATAGGAGGTTAGGGAAGCTGGACTGGAGTGGGGAGTGCTGCAGCCAAAGCAAATGGCACTGCATCAAGTAATCAGCAAGCTACGCTTGTTGGGAAAAATATTGAGACATTTGCCCCTTGATTTCTCGCATGTTAGTTTGCAAGTTAGAAAACTCCATGGTAGTAATGGCGGGTGGTCTGGTGGCTGGACGAGAAGAACTCGCTCTATGAGCAGATGTGCAAGGGCTTGGAGCACCACGGCCATAAGGAGGGGCCTCTTCGTCAATAAGGCCGCGATGATGGAGAATCTTACCTATCATTCCATTTATAATACCAGGCTTGGGAAGCACAATTTCTTCAAATGAGCTAGATTGAATGCCTGCTTGTAGACACAAGTCATATATCAAGGCCGCCCTTTGCTGTCATCAATTGGGACATACTGAGTATAGATGCTTCAGTTATTTTCCCAATGTCAATTGACAAGCCCTTCTGAATAGCATAATTCAACATATCCTAGTCTCTTAAAACATCCTAAACATGACAAGTTAGCATTAACTTCACTGAAATAAAGTAATGCCACACTTTATCTTCAAGGGTCAAACACTTGCTTGGGAAATTGCGAAGTCTGGTTCCATACCGTGCCCGACTTTGCTATACTTAGAATGATCTCATCAAAATCCACATGATCCTCCATCCTTGAGAAGTCATCATCTTCAATGTTAGAGAGCTAATATCTATGGTTGATTGTAGTTCTACCAATTGGAACCCACTTCCTTCTCACTAAGTTTCTATCATCTTTGTGCTCGGGCACATTGGCATAAAACTCTTGTACAACTGGAATAAGTGCAGTGCCAGGTTGTGTGGCAAATTCCTCCCACTGTTGCTCTCTAAACACAGTAAGAATGAGATGCCATGGCTCATGGAAACCCCTCTCTTGGACACACATCCTCAATACAAGTGAAGTTCGGTGGTGTGTTTTGGCTTCCTTACTGACAAAAGTTAGCTTGATTATAGGCTCAACATCCATATTCTTTCCCTTTTTAGAGGGATTGAATTTCCTGAAGCTTGCGTCCCCATTCTTGAACCATTCAAAGAAGAAGCTGGAGGAGTGATGGCATGCAAAGAAGGCTGAGTGGAGTGCTTAGATGGGGAAGGTATGAAGATTTGATGAAAGCTTTGGAAGGAAAAATTAGAATGGAGAAGTTTTGGAAAGGAAGAGACCTCTTTCATTTTTCCTAGGGATGGAGAGGAGAAGGGATGAGAGTTTGAGGTTTTGAAATAAGGAATGGTGTAAACGGTTGGAGTAGGCTATTTTGAAATGTCCAAAGTCTCGCATGTGAGGAAGTGGAGGGGCTTGCTGCGGCAAAGTGTGAGCTTGCTTTGGCAAGCTGTTACTGACTGGTGGCCTTTACAATGGAGTGATGGGCTTGCCACGGTAGAGTATGGGCTTGCCTCAGCAAGCTCTCGCTGAACTCGTTGGACCTTTCATCATGTGGATAGATTGCTGCGGTAGAGAAAATTGCTTGCCTTGACAAGATTTTGTTGGTGAGTGGTCCTGGAATGCTTGCCGCGGCGGTAAAATAACTTGCCTCGGTAAGCACTTGTTGTCTACTTTGAACTTGCACACCATGAACATATTACAGTGGCAGTGATAGTGCTTGCCTCGGCAAGCACTTGTTGACAAGTTGCATTTTCATGTGTGGTTACACCTTACCGTGGGAGTGAATTATCTTACCTCGGCAAGATATCACTGACTTCCTATCTGCAAAATTTTGTCTTTCTACATTGCCGCAACAATGCATTTTCTTGCCACAACAATCTCCCTCTGACTGCAATTTGTCCCCGTTTATTATTAGTTGATTAGTGTGATGCCTATGAACTTGTGTCTTACCTACAAATTCAAGTTTTCACATGTTATTTTAAATGACACTTACTACTAAGATATTGATTTAATCAACAAACTAAAACTAAGTCTACAAGAATTAAATCTATCTAATATGCAATTAACAACTAGCATGATGCTAACTCTAAAACTCATGCATATCATTAACTAAGGTATAACTAGAATTTTGAAATCCACTAACTAACTATGGATAAAAATTCAACAAATATGAATAACGACCATCTAAGGATTAACCTAATGCCATAATGATCAAACAAATGCAAATTAACTAACTAAAAATTTTAGAAACTTGGGTTGCCTCCCAAGATGCACTGTATTTAACATCTAGGAGAGACAACTTCTATTTTCATGATCTTTCAAGATTAAGGACTTCATTTAATGGCAATTGTAAGCCATTTCTGACATATTGCTTCACCCTATGTCTATTGACTTTGAAAATGCTGTCATCTTTTAGATTCTTCAACTCGACAGCTCCATGTGGAAACACCTGATTGACAAGAACAGACCAACCCAACGAGATTGCAATTTTCCTAGAAACAAATGCAAACATGAGTCATAAAGTAAAACTTCCATTCTAGGCTTAATACATCATTTGCAAATGAATTCATCATGATACTTCTTTGTCCAATCCTTGTAAATTTTAGCATTCACATATGCCTTATTTCTCACTCTTCTAGTTCATTGAGCTGCAACTTCCTCTGCTCTCCTGCCTTTTGCAAATCAAAATTTAATATTTTAATTGCCCAATATGCTTTGTGCTCTATCTCAACTAGTAGATGGTAGGCTTTCCCAAAAACAAGTCTATAAGGACTCATTTCGATTAGGGTTTTGAAGGTGGTTCTATAAGCCCACAATGCATCATTTAACTTCATAGTCCAATCCTTTCATGCAGTGTTTACCATCCTATTCAAGATTGTTTTAATTTGACGATTGCTAACTTCAACTTGCCCAGGCATCTGTGGATGATAAGGAGTTGCTACTCGATGTGTAATGTTGTTCTTTCTAAGCAGAGCCGTAAAGACCTTATTGCAGAAGTGAGTTCCCCTATCACAAATGATGACCCTTGGAGTGCCAAACCTAGAAAAGATCCAACCTTTCAAAAATCTCAACACCACATTAGCATCATTAGTCCTAGTGGCCATCATCTCTATCCACTTAGAAACGTAATCCACAACAAGAAAAATGTACAGGTAACCTTTCGATGGGGGAAATGGTCCCATGAAATCAATCCCCCATACATCAAATAATTGAACTACAAGATTACCTATAAGAGGCATCTCATCTCGCTTTTCGATGTTACTAGCTCACTTTCCAATGTTCCCAGTTTGCTGACACCTGTCATATATAACACAGAAGGCATAAGCATCCTTAAAGACAATTGGCCAATAGAAAGTTGTCTAAAAAATCTAAAGTATTTTTCTTCCCTCCAAAATGCCCTTCGCAGCTAAATATATGGCAATGTCTCAGTATGCTTTGTTGCTCCTCTTCTGGTACACATCATCTGATAATTTGGTCTGGACATAGCTTGAAAAGGACTGGATCTTACCAAAAATAATGCTTTGCCATAGACAACAACTTCTTCCATCCTTGTGAATTCAACATAGGATTAAACACTCCCTTGTCTAAATAATTCACAATATCAGTATACCAAGGTTCACTTCCCTTTATAGAGAACAATTGTTCATAAGGAAAGATCTCATTGATGGGAATGCTCTTCTTGCCTCTCTCTTGCTCGAAATCGGTACCTTCCACCAATCTGGATAAGTGGTCTGCCACTACATTCTCACAACCTTTCTTATCCTTGATTGTCAGGTCAAACTCTTGCAACAATAAGATCTAGCTGATCAACCTAGGCTTGGCGTCCTTCTTTGTAAGCAAGTATCTCAAAGTAGCATGATCAGAATAAACAATTACCTTTGAACCAATCAAGTAAGAACAAAATTTTTCCAAAGCAAACACAATTGTAAGTAATTCTTTTTCAGTGGTGGAATAATTCAATTTTGCTTCATTTAGAGTTTTACTTGTGTAATGAATCACATGGGGTAATTTCTCTACCCTTTGTCCTAAAACAACACTGACAGCAAAATCTGATGCATCACACATGAGCTCAAATGGCATGGACCAATCAGGCACTATTAAGATTGGAGCTGAAGTCAATTTTGCTTTCAAGGTATTGAAGGCACAAAAGCATTCCTTGTCAAAATAGAATGTAAAATCTTAGCTAATAGGTTACAAAGAAGTCTAGAAATTTTTGAGAAATCCTTTATAAAATGTCTGTAAAACACTGCATGGCCAAGAAAGCTTCTAACTCCCTTAACTGAATTTGGGGGAGGTAGCTTGGCAATCACTTCAATTTTTGCCTTGTCCACTTCAATACCTTTACTAGAAATAATATGTCCAAGCATGATTCCCTATTTCACTAAGAAATGACACTTCTCCCAACTCAAAGTCAAATTCATCTCAATGCATCTTCTCAGCACCAATCTCAAGTTATTAAGGCAACCATCAAATGAATCTTCAAAAACAGAAAAATCATTAATGAATACCTCAATGAACCTTTCAATCATGTCAAAAAAGATGGACATCATGCAACTTTGTAAGGTTGTAGGAGTATTGCACAAACCGAAAGGCATCCTCCGATAAGCAAACATTCCAAATGAGCAGGTGAAGGTAGTCTTTTCTTGATCTTTTGGAGCTATGGGAACTTGATTATAACCTAAAAAACAACCAAGAAAATAATAATAAGCATGACTTGCTGATCTTTTAAGCATTTAATCAATGAAGGGTAGAGGAAAATGGTCCTTTCTTGTGGCTGCATTCAATTTCCTATAATCAATATACATTCGCCACCCTTTTATTCTCATAGGAACCAATTCATCATTATCATTCTTAATAATAGAGAGACTAGATTTCTTGGGCACAACATGCACCAGACTTACCCATTTGCTGTCAAAGATTGGGTAGATAATACTTGCATCCAATAGCTTGATAACCTAAGCTCTAACAGCCTCATTCATGTGTGGGTTCAGTCTCTTTTGTGCATCTCTAAAAGGCTTAGCATCCTCCTCCAAAAGTATTTTATGCATGCACACAGTGGGGCTAATTCCATTGATATCTACTAATGTCCAACCTATAACCCCTTTGTGCTCTCTCAACACAGAGCATTCCTCATCCATAGACAAGTCAAAAGCAATTATAATTGGTAAAGTATTATTTTTACCAAGAAACACATATTTCTAAATTTCAAGTAATTGCTTCAAATCTAATGGCGGTGGTGTGGCAATTGCATGTTCTACTTCTAGGTTGGCTTGTTGAAGATCTTCTTGGGAGATCTCCTCAACTTCCACTTGCTCTACATTGTCAAGTGTTTCCTTCAACTACATCGCCTCTTCATCTTCTTCCACTCCATCCACAGTGAGCACTAATTCCAACTTGTCATTTGTTTCCTATTGCACAAAAGTACAGAGAATAAGTGAGTCCAATTCATCTACTTGAAAACAACCACTATGACCAGAAGGCAATGAAAGAGAACTATAAACTAAAAATTCAACTATTTTAGCTAAGATAGTCATTTTTAACTTCCCATTCTGTACATCAATGATTATCTTAGTTGTAGCCATGAATGGTCATCCAAGAAGAATGGGTACTTCTCCCTCTAAAATCAATTGCCTTTCCAAGTCTAGAACTACAAAATTAGTTGAAATAATCAATTTATCAATTTGCACAAGAATATCCTCTATAATGCCTCTAGGATATTTCACTGATCGGTTTGCAAGCTGAAGAAACATTATAGTGGGTTTCAATTCTCCCAAACCAAGTTGTACATAAATAGAATAAGGTATCAAATTTATGCTTACTCTAAGATCTAGCATTGCTTTTACCTTATTTGTTCCTCCTACAGTAATGGAGATATTGAAACTACCTGGATCCTTTAGTTTCAGGGGCAGATTTGTTTATAACACTGCATTGGCTGCTTCTGACACAATTACCTTCTTATGAGGCTCATACTTATGCTTCCTTGCACTTAGTTCCTTCAAAAGTTTAGTGTAAGCAAGCATATTTTTGATAATATCAAGCAAAGGTAAGTTCATATTCACTTTAGAAAGAATATCTTAAATGTTAGAAAATGACTTATCGAACTTGCTCTACTTCAACCTTCCTAGAAATGGGACTGGAGGATCATAAGGTGGGGGTGCTTTGTAGTTGATTGGAGGTTCAACAATTGGAAATACCACCTTCTTTGAGTGCACTTACTCTTCCGCCTATGTCTTTCCCTTGTCAATTCATGTACTAACAATTGAATTATCAATTTCCTTGCAAACTTTATTGTCAATTACCTTACCACTTCTCAGGGTAGTGATCGCCTTTGCTTGCTCGGGCTAGTTGGGTAATTTCTCCGGTGTGTGGCTTTGCATGGCTTCTACAGTCTATCCTAACTGTGTCTTCATTTTCTTCATGGATGCCTCCATGTTATGGAATCTGAAGTCAATATTCTGGAACTTGGTGGCATTGTTCTGGAACTGAGTTTGAGTTGCTTGAACAAAGCTCTACATAGTTTCTTCAAGACTAGGCTTCTTCGGTTGTGGTGGTTGAAAGGATATTCCAGCTTGGTTTTGATTTGGGCCATTGTTCCAAGAAAAGTTTGGATGATTTCTCCAACCAGGGTTGTATGAATTTGAATACGGATCATTCCTTAGTCGTTGATTGTAGAAATTCATTATATTTGCCTGTTCCGCATCACTTGGAAAATGATCATTTGAAGGACAAATGTTAGATGAGTGACCTAAATTCCCACAAGAGGAACAAACCTCTGTTGGGGCAGGTTGTGGTTGTTTCATATTCACCATCATCGAACACATCACCTTCATTTGCTATGCCATTTTCACCATCTGCATTGATAGATCTATGTTAGAGTTCACTTCATAAATTCCTCTAGACTTACTTCTCACACTCTTTTGATGAGAATTGGCTCCAAGCATTTCATACAACTCATATGTCTGTTTCGGAGTCTTCTCTACCATTGGTCCCCCTACAACATTGTCAACCATGGCTTGGCATGGTTGTGTCAAACCATCATAGAAAAATTGGTTAAGCAATTCAAGAGGATATCTA
>JAYJMB010001008.1:0-17271 GCA_036873735.1 Pouteria campechiana | reverse complement strand
GGGATCGACCCTTGCATAAGCACACTAGACTATACATCGACCGTGCACTTGCGAGGTATTAAATTTGAACCATCAAAGCCATATCCATAGATTCAAAACCAAGCAAATGCATAGGCATAGTGAGTTCAGAATAAACCTTCATAGATCATACTCCAAACACTTTCAAGATATGGACACTTTCAAACACTTGATTTGCAACTTGAAAACTCATCCTTTCATCATATAAATCCATCAACTTGCTTTAGAATTAACAAAAGAAGAGGAAGAAGAGTGCAATAAAGTAAAAAGGAGTGGATTTCACCGTGGATTCTTCAAGCCTCAAGTCTCTTTTAGAACCTAACTTGTGAAGAAGACTTATGGAAGAAGCGTTTGAGTAAAGATTTGGGAATGAGAGAGATGGGAGAGTGTTGATGGGTTTGGGAGAAGGAATGAGTAAGATAGGTAGTGAAATTGAAGGGGAAAGATGTGGGGAAGTAAGGGATGAAGTGTGGAGAATAAAAGGGGGAAATAAGGTGGTTTGAGTTTGGAAAGAGGAAAGGAGAGGGGTTAGGCAAGAGTGGGAAAAGAAAGAGGGAAAAAGGGGTGGGTGGCATCGGGCGCTGGCAGCATTGCCCGTTGCCGCCTTTGCAAAATTTATTATTATTATTATTATTATTATTATTAACTTGCCTGCTTTGGCTTCCCCTCTTCAAGAATTTGATGCATCACTTTAGTTTGGTCTACTATTCTGTCTCTTGCATCATGTAATTCTTGCTTCAATGTTTTCAACCTGTTAGAGATAAGGAAGAGCAATTTATTCAATGGAAATAAGAAAATTTCAAAGTATAACTTAAGCAAACTACCCTAATGCTACCCTATTTACTAAAGCAACAAATCAACTTTTCCTAACAACTAAAATCAAGTGAAAGAAAAATAAAAGCATAAAAGCTTGGGTTGCCTCCCAAGAAGCACTTGATTCAAAGTCTTAGCCCAAATATGGACTTCCATCATTGAATTAAAATTTGGCCTTTCTGTGCACTAGTTCTTTTAAATTTGGTAGTGGTGTGTAGAATTTTGGTGCTCTTAGTTGATAAACATAGTTGATTGATTCATCATCTACTGATTTATCTCCTTCAACTGTGTTTATTGGCTCTCTTGAAAACTCCTCCATCATTCCATCCACTCCATTCATCTTGAGGCCATTCTTATTCTCGTTGGACAACTCCATCTCCTTGAAAATATCAAACTTCATAGTATAATCTTTAAATTGCTTAAGCATGTCCTCCTCCATACCTATAAAAGAATGAGGCAATTACAATTCAAATTTTTCTTTAATCTCTTTCTTTTCTGAGCCTTCATTAGAATTTTCAATCATATCACATGATTTGTCTTGTGGGAAAATATCTAAAGCCAGAATTTGCTCATTGTCATGGCAAGGTTTTTCAACAACTTTGTTCTACATCAAACACCCAAAGAACGGGATAAGTGGATCATAAGGTGGTGGTGGCTTGTAGTTGAGTGGAGGATTAAGAATTATAGTGTCACTAATAAGAACAAGAAGCCTTGGAGAAAAATATTATGAATATGTCATTGTAGATAACTTTATAGATTTACCTGGGTAATGTTTCTAACATCCAAAGATGAATCTTTTTCATTTTTTGAGGTATTTTCCAAATGTGTATAGAATGAATAAAGCTCTCATATAATTGCCATAAGAATTGATCATGGTGGAGAGTTTGAAAATCATAGATTCACTGATTTCTGTGAAAATAATGGAATTCTTCAAACTTTCTCTGCACCAAAAACACCCCAACAAAATGGAGTTGCTGAAAAGAAAAACAAATACTTGCAAGAGATGGCAAGGACAATGTTGAGTAAATACAGCCACCCACATTATTTTTGGGCTGAAGCAATGGACACGGCATGTTATATTATTAACAGAATCTTTACTAGATCCATACTCAACAAAACTCCATTTGAATTATACTATGATAAGAAACCAAATATTTTATATTTTCATACTTTTGATTGTAAATGCTTTATTCTTAACAATGGCAAAGAAAACCATGGTAAATTTGAAAGCAAATCTGATTAAGGCATTTTTCTTGGTTATTCCATTGTTAACAAGACATTTAGAGTCTACAATCTGAAAAATAAGACTGTAGAGGAATCCTTTCATATAAAGTTTGATGAAAGTACTAATTCCTCCAGGAGGATAAGTGATTTTGACGATGAGACAGGAGAAGTAACAACATCAGTGGAGAAAATGAAAATACAAGATAAATAAAGAAAACATATACGATCAGAAGTACAGATAGATGAAGAAGAAATAGATGATGGACTATCCATCAGTGAGGTAAACAATGAAAATAATAATACTTTTCCTAAAGATCGAAGGTTCATGCATGATCACCCTGAAATTCAAATAATTGGTAATGTATATAATAAAGTCAAAACTAGATCTTCTTAACACCAAATATGTAGCAATTTTGCTTTTATTTCTCAATTAGAACTAGCTTGCATAAAATAAGTATTAGAAGATAAAAACTGGATTTTACCATGCAAGAAGAATTAGATAAATTCAAAAGAAATAATGTGTGAACTATTGTTCCAAGACCAAATCATCAATCTGCCATAAGAAATAAATGGGTCTTTAGGAACAAATTAAATGAATCTAGAATTGCAGTAAGAAATAAAGCAAGATTAGTAGCATAAGGGTACTATTAGGAGGAAGGTATTGATTTTGAAGAGTCATAAAGGTTTAATCTAATAGTAGCCTTAAGATTTATACTATCTGGTGAAGCTAAACAACATAAGCACCAGCAGTTGCATTTAATTTAGTTAAATATTCTTTCTAAGATTTAATAACTGCAACAGCAGCAAATTATCAAACCCTAGTTGCTTCACAAATTAGAGGCATCAAACAATTACAAATTTGATATCTAATGTAGCAATAGAGTGTAATGAATAATAAACTAGTAGGCCTCCTAACAATTAATCATGATAATCATAATTATGAACAAAGAAGAACATTTAATACTCAAAGTATAAATTGAACAATTAAATCAAATTAGATCTCACCATATGTTGATTTTGAGGCTTCTGTATCCTTAAACCAAGAATAAAAGTTTAGTCACGCAGGGCCATGAAATCACAAAAAAAATAAAATAGAAGAGGGAAGAAGAAGATTCTCTATCGAAAGCTACCAAGGAGTCCTCTCCAAACCTTAGCAAAAGAACCCTAGAAAAATCCTAAGAAACTACTATTTATAAAGAGTCAAAAATATGTAAAATCTGCAAAATTCAAAAAGTTGGAACAGAGTTGGGCACCGCCAGTGCCACCTCACTACCCAGTGTGGTGGTGGTGTAAAGCGGGTTGGCACTAGCGGTGCTAGATGGGTGCCAGCAGTGCCGGTCTGCTGCCTCTGGTGCTTTGCTCCTTGTTGCTTCCCCTCTGCACTTCATCATAACTTTGGCATTCTTCCAATTTTTTCCCTTGATGTAGTCCTTATCTCTGAAAATACCAAACATTAAAGTTTTAGAACTTTTTTTTTTAATTTTTAGAACATCTTTAATCATCTCAATCAGAGGTCGAATGAGAGAATTATACCCAAAATACAAAGTAATGCTGAAATTGTCCAAAATCCTTTAATTGACTTCTTTTTGCACTTAACCACTCCAATTATCTCTTAAATCAAAATATAAGGATAATAAGTGCATATAGGAGTCAAATAAGTATAAAAGATTAAGTATTAATGGAATAAAATATGATATTTTGTATTCTCATCAGCTTCCTACTATCTTTCCTTAGTTGTTAGTCCTAGAATTCATGAGCGCATTGACTTCATCTATGTTTCAAACTGTGGACTCATTGCATATACCCATGAACCCCCATCAACAATCCCAAAGGATCCATCATTTATTCTACCTTCTCCACTAAAAAGACCCAGATCATGTACCAAAACACTCAAGCCCTCTCCTACACTATCATCCTCTCAACCCAAACCCCCTCTTCCACCTCATAAAGATTTCTTTCCTAAAACCTATGAGAGAAAACGCAAACCATCCCGCTGACACTGCTGCCTTTTTCTTCCACAAATTTGTCTAGCTTAGCTGAAAACTTATTTGAGGTTTTAGCAAATTGATCTAAAGCAATTTTCAAATCCATCTTTTTTAATTGGATTTCTGACATGACATTCTTCACTAAAATGGTTTCCTTAATAGAAATCACACAAAAATTGAGGAATCTGAACAACATTTACCCCCAATTGAAAGAATTATTCTATAATGGCCATGTAATTTGAGAGCTTGTTTGTAGTGTTAGCCAACTGATGGTTCAAAGTATAATACCATGCAAGTGCATGATTGTATACTAATATAGTGTGCATAAGCAAGGGTCGATACCAGAGAGAATGGTTAATGGATTTAACTAAATTAAGTTACTAATTAAAACTAACTTTAAAAAGATAAATTATTAGTTTGAAATAAAAAGAATAATAAACTAAAGAAATACTCAAAAATCTAGAACTATGGAATGAGATAGGATAAATTTTAAGTGGCAAAGGTCTAGGGTTCACATCTCACCACCTAATGACTCCCCTTGCTATTTGGATATTGGATTCAATGCTTGCTTGGGTTCATTCTCCCTATGATATGATTATTACCGTTTAGTGTGAGGGTTCAAATCAGGTGCTTTTACTCATTCCAATTACCTATGATGTGTAGTATAATTGAGGTGAAAACCCATTACGATCAAGAACTATGAACGAAGTGGAACGGTTGTGCGTTAAGTGTGTGCCTTAACCTTCTACTCTTCTCATTCAAGGAAGCTCATGGTTGTGCATTAGGTGTGCACCTTAACCATGAATAAACAATCAATAAGATTTATGAAACTAGTGATCAAGCAATCACACAAATCAAAAGATTGCAATAAAACTCATGAATAAAAATATAGACTTGCATTAAATAATCAATAATCCAAATAATAATGTTTATCACAAAGGCCTAAATCTTCACCCTAGAAAGAAGGAATTAGTTTATGAAGAAAATAAAAGATACTTCCTTCATGAAGAAGATTATACAGTAGTTTTTCTTCTTCAATCTCCTTTGCTCTCTCGAATCTCCTCTTTTTTCTCCTCCAAAAATCATCTGATTCTCTCCTAAGGAAAACCCTAGTCCCCTTGCTAAAGGATTCCCCAAAACTACTAAAAATAGCCCCCAAAAATGTAGAAAAATTTTATAATAAAATAACATTAAAAATATTAAAAACCTGCAGTTTTACCAGCCGCTGGCGCCAACAGAGCCAGCAAGCTAGTCATTCCGCCATTTGTTGCTTCAGCTCCGATCCTTTTGCTGCTTTGTTTGCCTTCCATTATTGCTTTGTTGCTCCATAATTGCTTGCTTTCTCTCATTGTATCCAATCTTCCAATAACCTAAACATGTAATAAAAACATGTGCGACTGTCATTAAACTACTTAAAAGTTGCATGGAATTAAGCCTGAAAATACAAAATATAAGTAACTAAAATTCACTCCTCAAATACCTCCAAACTTAAATCCTTACTTGTCCTCAAGCAAAATTAGTAACCGGACTAGTGAAACAATTAGAATAACCTCTCTCTCAAATAATCAATCCTGTCATGTGTGTGCTATGCCACCCTGCTACATGCATACTTGTCAACTTACAATAATTGAACTAATGATTCTAATGATTTTCATAAGACAAATCATAAGCTTGCTTTTCATAATCTCTCTCCACTACTATAAACAAATCTTATTCACTTGGATCAGGTCTTTGCTAAGCTTGTAATGGGACCTTTGGTTTCACTAACAAAGAAAGGAAGCAAAGATCAATAAAATAAGAGACATAATAAACTTTCACAAGATTGTTCACTCTCTTAACTTTTGTTTGGATTTTCTCTACTTTTCATTAATTTGGGGCTATATTACTATTACCCCCCCCCCCAACTTGTTTTCTTTTTAATTCCTGAAATGTGATCCCCCAATTCAAAATATAATTCTTTACTTTACTTGTTTTTTTCTTTTGTCCCTTGTTTTCTTTTTCTATCATGGCATACTCAACTTTTCACACCCCTAAACTTATCTTCTTTTGCTTTATTCATATTTATCAACAACACATGGTTTTTTAGGTGAAAGAGATTTGGATCATGAGGCTAAACAAGAAAATTTGAATGGTGGTTTGTCACATGCCTTGCACATGCCATTCTCTTATAAAGCTCAATGGGCACACTAGTGAAATGATTGTACCAGGTTAGCTTGAAAGGCTCAAACTGATCAAAGAATGCCTAAATCACTTCCAAGTAAACATGTTATCTAGGATTTCGCCTTGAGGGATATTCAAATAAGTTCTAATATGCTCATTGCAATCAAAATAAGTCAATGAGTTCACACCATTGTTAGCTAATTTGCATACACTTTGCATGATTATGACATCATGTGCATGAAAAATTTCAACAGTCATGAAGAAGGAAGAATTTTGTACAAGAATTAGTATATCACAAGGAATCCTTATCCTTCTTCCTAAATTATATGCAATGGTAATCAAAAAATTAGCATGCTAGTGATTAATAAGTGAAAAATATCCTAATTACTTTCAACACTTTGGCACCAAATTGCTCTTGAAAGCAAACCCTGATAGTTATAATGTAAATCTCACAATAATTGACTAAACAGACTCAACTACTTGAATAGACTCAAACTCAAACAGAACACTCCAAACAAAGCGCTCTAAACATAACATGAACTCTAAAAAAAACACAAAACCTAACCAAAACAAACAAAACACACAACTACTCCCTCACACTTCAACCAAACATTGTCCTCAACGTGAAAAATAAGACAATAGAATTGAGGACTTCTTTAAAACATGTCAAACTACTCATCAAAGGAAGCATGTGACTCATCTATATCAGCTTGTGGATGGAATGGTTGAAAAATCGGAGGAGTGGGAAAGATAATCGAGTCTGCGACCTGAAAAAAAATTACAGTTCCGAAACCTAGACTGCATTGTCATAGCATGATCTGACAAGAAGTTAATCTACATTATTGTTTGTTGCTGCCAGTGCTCATTGGAATCATGCATGTCTGAGATCTGGTCTTGGAGACCAACTAGTGTTGGTGTACTACTTTGGGACTACCTTGATCATCTCTGCTGGGATGAGCTTGGGGTAGTGGATGACCATCCTATTCTTCGGCTTGAACCACTAATCCCTTCCAATTGTTCCATGATTGCATCATTTATGAGAGGCAGAGGCAGCTGAATTTCCTCTTGTGGTTTAACACGAGTTTGAAATAAACCTTCATAGATCATACTCCAAATACTTTTAAGATATGGACAATACACTTCACAATCTCACAAACTTCACACCAGTCTAAGCATATATATAACCACATACATCATAGCACAATTTTCACCTTACAGTATGATGTTCTTCATGAAAGGACTATCTATTATTTTCTTCATGAACTAATTCCTTCTTTCTAGGGTGAAGATGTATCCCATTTTCATGAACCATATTATTTGGATTATTGATTATTTAATGCAATCTATATTTTTATTTATGAGTTTTATTTCAATCTTTTGATTTTTGTGATTGCTTGATCACTAGTTTCATAAATCATATTGATTGGCTATGCATGTTTAAGGTGCACACCTAACACATAACCATGAGCTTCCTTGAATGAGAAGAGTAGAAGGTTAAGGTGCACACTTAATGCATAACTGTTCTACTTGGTTCATAGTTCTTGATCGTAATAGGTTTTCATCTCAATTATACTACACACCATAGGTAATTGGAACTAGTGAAAGTGCTTGATTTAAACCTGCATACGAAATGATAATAATCATATCATAGAAAGAACAAACCCAAGTAAGCATTGAATCAAATATCCAAATAGCAAGGGTAGTCATTAAGTAGTGAAATCTAAACCCTAGACCTTTGTCACTTGAGATTTATCCTATGTCATTCTATAGTTCTAGATTTCTGAGTATTTCTTTCGTTTATTATTCTTATTATTTCAAACCAAGAATTTATCTTTTTAAAGTTAGTTTTAGTTAGTAATTTAATTAAGTTAAATCAATTTGTCATTCTTTGTGGGATTGACCTTGCTCACGCACACTATACTGCTATACAATCATGCACTTATGAGGTATTATAATTTGAACCAACAAGTTTTTGGCGCCGTTGCTGAGAAATGGTTCCAAATTGATTTAATTAGATTTAGTTACAATTTTTTTCTTTGTTGTAGGTTTATTGTATATAGGATTGTTATTTGTTTGTTTCTTTCTTTTTGCTGAGCTATGATTATTAGTAAGAAGAATAGATGGAGAGGATGTGGCTCTTGAGTTTTGTAGAATTCTCAAGACAAGCCAATGCGAAGACTTTCTACAACCAACCACTCCATAATGATCCATATTATGGTTAGAGTAGTCATTCCAATTTTTCATGGAACATTGATCATAATCATATTCAAGCTAGGACTTGTTTTCGACCAACAAAGCCAACTCTAGAAAAGACACTATAAAGTTTTATCCAGGCAACCCAAACTTGGTCCTAGAATGCTAAAATAAGGTTCCAAATTGATAACATAGAGACAACCATGAAAAGATGGAAATTCAGTTGGAGCAAATTGTAGAGGTGCAAAGTTACACATATAGAAAGCTATCAAGTCAGCTCGAGCAAGTTAAAGCAATCACAACAATTGTAGGTAGTAAGGTAATAGATAATAAAGTTGGTGATATGATTAATGATTCTGATATTTTTGTAGATGATAAGGAGGAGGTGACTGCTATGAGAGTTGTGTTCCTGTTGCAAGGATTGAAGCCATTAGAATGCTTCTTGCATTTGCATCTTATATGAACTTCAAGTTATATTAGATGGATGTAAAGAGTGCATTCTTAAATGGATTTATTAATAAAGAGGTTTATGTAGAACAACCACCTCGTTTGAAGATCCTCATTACCCAAATCATGTATTCAAACTTAAGAAAGCCCTCGATGGTTTAAAACAGGCTTTTAGAGCCTAATATGAAAGGTTAAGCAAATTTCTCATTGAAAAAGGTTTTTCAAGAGGCAAAGTTGACACTACTTTCTTCATTAAGCATGCAATGAAAGATATTCTTATAATTCAAGTTTATGTTGATGACATAGTATTTGGTGCAACTAATGAAAATCTTTGCAAAGAATTTTTTAAGACAATGCAGGGAGAATTTGAAATGAGCTTGATGGGTGAACTCAACTTCTTCTTAGGACTGCAAATTAAGCAGATAAAAGAAAGAGTTATCATTCACCAAGTTAAATGCATAAAAGAACTACTAAAGAAGTTCAACATTGAAGATGGGAAAAGGTATGAAAAGCAAATGAGTACATCAATAAAAATGGACAAAGATGAAAAAGGTAAATCTATTTGCTAGAAACTTCAAAAAGCATGATAAGATCTCTGCTATATTTAACTACTAGTAGGCCTGACATAATGTTTAGTGTATGCATGTGTGCTAGGTTCCAATCAGATCCAAAATAATTACAACTTGTTGCTGTAAAAAGAATATTTAGATATCTTTTAGATACACCAAATCTTGGATTATGGTATTCAAAAGGTTCAGATTTTAATTTAATATGTTACTCAAATGCAACTTTGCTAGATATAAAGTAGATAGAAAGAGTATCTCAATAGTATGTTAATTTCTAGAAAGCATAATTATCTCATGGTTCTCTAAGAAACAAATATCAGTTCCATTAATAATTGCTAAGGCCGAATATGTAGCAACAGGCAGTTATTATGCTCAGATCCTATGGTTGAAATAGGAATTAAATAATTTTGACGTTAACTTTGTTGATATACCTATCAAATGTGATAACACTAGTGCTATAAATCTAACCAAGAATCCAGTTCTACATTCTAAAACTAAGCATATAGAAATCAAATATTATTTCATTAGGGACCATGTTCAAAACCCTTACATTTGCTTAGAATTTGTGTCAACAGAAAATTAGCTAGCAGATATTTTTACAAAACCACTTCCAGAAGAAAGATTTAACATGATAAGAAAGGAACTAAGCATTCTATATGCAAATGTATAAAATGCTTAATTCATCAAACAAATAAGCCATTTTTTGGTTCTCATCTATGTAAAATGTAAAATGAAATACATTGCATCTTTTCATTTTCCAAGAAGTGTTTTAATGCATATTTAATTATCTATCTTGGTAATGATACCTAAATAAATGTGTATTAGTGGGTAAAAAGGATAATTAATATGTACACTAATGACTTAGAATCTAACACTCTGAAAACTCATCTTATAAAATTTTGGAGTTACTTAAGTCCAATGTTGTACTTCATAACCTTCGAAGCTCACAAAAATCTCACTTCGGAGCCTCTGAAGCCCAAATAAGTGCCTCCGAAGTAATGTTTCAGAGTATCCAAAATTCCAATTCTATTCATTGCCTCTAGTGGGCCTCTTTCAGAGCATCCAAAACCAAAACCTATTAGTGTTTTGGAGGAAATCCAAATCCAATGTTAAAATCAGAAAGCACTCAATCCATTTAAGTGCTCAAAACCTCTTCAAAAACCTAAAATCCTTTTCTCCAAACTCTCGATATTTCCCTTTTAAGGAAGACTCTTCATCTTCCCACTCATTTCGAATCTCAATCTCAACTCTCTCAATCTCTCTTCCTATTTTCTCTAACATCTCACTCAAAAACCCCCATTTCCTTTCAAAGCCTAGCTTTATCTATCAAAATGGTGAGAGCCAAATGAGCAGAAAGCAAAAGGAAGGAAGTAGATGATTCTCCGCAAAGAAGAGGAATGAAAAGGGTCAAATGAGAAGTTGATACACTTGAGGTAATTTTTCAAACTAGCACCTCTGACTACTCTAGATTTTTAGAAAGATATGAGGATACGAGAATTATAAAAGGAAAAATCTTCAATTTTGAAGCCTTTGGAGAAAATGGTATGCTGTTAGAAGTTTGTGAATGGTTAAGATACCAAGGTTGGAATGATTATGTGAGTTACAAAGATAGCTTATATCCAAGACTTGTGAAAACACTTATCTGTAATCTCAACACAAAGACAGAAGAATCGTGGATAGAAGAAATTGAGATCGAACTATCTACAGAGAGTTTAAGAAATTATTTTAATCTCTCTAAAGAAGAAGAAGAAATTATATGGCCTTCTAGAGCAAAATTGTTCTTAAATTTAGTAGATACAAATAGATGGGAAAGAAAATTATCTTCATGCTAGTCACCTAAATGTAGATCTCAAGCTATCATATCTTATTGTAATGAATAATGTGTCTGAAAAAGATGCGAAAATTATGTGGGCATTGAAGAATAAGAGAAAAATGAATCTAGCCAAATTAATGCTAGACCACATCCATTTAATTAAGAGCACCACAAGATTTCCCCCACCTTATGGAATGGCTCTGACGAAGCTAATGAGGGAAGCAAAAGTAAATTTCTCAAATAAAAATGAAGAACTCCCAAGAAATATAGACACATTAGATGAGAAGTCTTTGAAAAGGATGGGCTTTATGCCAACAACACAAGGTTGAATCACTGAAAAACCTAGAAGTACAACTCAATTAAAGGGATCTAAACCTGATGAAAGAATAGAAAGGGGAGACATCACAGAATAGGTCATAGAAACAAGGCAATAAATCTCCTCACATGTAGAAGAAGAAGGAATAGAAGGACAAGAGATCATGAGTCCACCAGCAGAAGTAAGAAAAGAATTCTCCAGCAAAGAAGATCAACCTGAAGTTGAGAGAAGAGAAGAAGTTCCAAGAGAGCAACAAAAAACTATCAAAGAAGAAGTGTTAAAGGAAACTTTGAGAGAAAGTGAATCTGAAGAAATGAATGTTACTATAGTAGCAGCATCCATCCCATCTCACACTCCCATCAGATCTCCATCACCCATTAGACCCAATCCTTCTCATCAACTATCCACACCAACCACCTCATTAATTCCCACTACACAACCCATCCCACAGCACCTAGAAGATAGGCTCACATTGATTGAACACTATATGTCTACTCTAGCTATTCAAATGAATAGAATGGATCATAATCTTAGTACAGCCATGTCATTCATGATCCTGAGAGCTAATAAGATTGACTAAAGACTTGACTCTCTACAATCTCTAGCAGAGTCACTAAAGGTCAAGCCTATTATCTTCATTTCTCTCCACTTCCAACTCATTACTCCTCACTTCTACATCACTTCTCTCGAGTCAAAACCAACTCCGCCATCACAGTAATGTTTTCACCCACATAAGTTGCTCAACCTAAGAGTGAACCTACTAAAATTCTCTCTTCCAACACAGCCTCCCTCAGTTCCAACTTCTGAAGTAAATCCATGTCGATCAATTGTTAGATATGACAAATACTTGATAGTCCCAATTCATAGAACTGATTTTCTTCCCCCAAGGCTAGCAACATGGCTAGACTGGAGTTGGCTTGATCTCATTTGATCAGGAGAAGGAATCCCTGAATAGATTATGGACCTTCTACCAGAATGGAACACACCCTCAATTTGTCCATAGTGGAGAAGACCTCCCACTCCTCCAAAACCTCCACCACAAAGTCCTTCACACTCTCCTCCAACAGTTGTTGATAATCCTAATATTCTTCTTCATGTATTCAATCCAATCAGGATGACTTTTTCTGAGATTGAGAATAAATCCAAAATCAATTCTGAAGTTGCTAGAATGTTTCTCTCTCAATCCATCATTTTATCTCCTCATGAATTTCCATTCTCAGAACTTGAGGATCTTAATATTCTACATAGGATTCAACTTCTCCCAAATCCTCCATTGATTCCCAAGGGCCACAAAATCCAAATTCTTGATAAAGAGTCAATTATTCAAAATCATTCTAAGAAACCTCTTCAGATGCTTCCAACATCAAAGCCTCCTAGAAAAGTGTTTCCATCTTCCTCAGGTCCTCGCCAACTCTTTCTTCTCATTAAAGAAGAATTCTCTTTCTACAACATTGTCCACCTAGAGGCCATTGCTGACAATCTCCCTCTCCAATATCCTTAACTTTCAAATCCCTCTATTTAAGACAGGATAAGGTGATACAATCTCAACCAGTTCTTCTACCAAAACCAAAAACTTCACCACCACCTTCTACTAGTATCAAAACCAGAAAGCCTCTTACAATCCCAAAACCAAAACCAGCACCAAAACCATCATCTTTTATACCCTCATCTCAGCCATCCTCTTCCAAACCTAAGAGGAAGCCAAAGATTCCACCTCCAAAGAAACACAAAAAGGCTCCTCTATCTAGAATCATCATGTACTACCAAGAGTGTATAGCTAAGATGAATGCAAATATAGAAAACCTCTTGAAAGGAATTCTAATGTGCTATTGTAGGCAACCAAATTTAGAACCTTACTCCAATTAAATTACCTATAGTAGTGTGAATAAGGGTCGATCCCACAAGGAGTATCTAGCTTGGTTTTATGTAATATAAATGAAAAAGGGGTTTTCAATGTAATGAAGAAGTTATTATAAAAGAAATCTATCAGAGAAGAAAACCTTGGTTCAAGTCAATATTCACTATCAGAATCTCATAACTGATCATTGATGCAATTATAAATCAAATCATACTTTGAATATTCACCATTGGACTTATTTTTCCTATCTCTCCTTCAACATAGTTAATTGGAAACCAACGTTCTAATTAACCCTAACTACTAAATAACCCAAGACCAGCATTAAAGGTTTAATCTAATAGCAGCCTTAAGATTTATAGAGATTGGTGAAGCTAAACAACACAAGCACTAGTGGTTGCAATTAATTTAGTTAAATATTCTTCCTAAGATTTAATAACTGCAACAGTAGCAAATTATTAAACCCTAGTTGCTTCGCAAATTAGAGGGATAAAATAATTATGGATTTGATATATCATGTATTAATAGATTGCAATGAATAATAAACTAGTAGGCCTCCTAGCAATTAAGCATGACAATCATAATCATGAACAAAGAAGAACATTCAATACTCAAAATATAAATTGAACAATTAAATTAAATTAGATCTCATAGTATATTAGTTTTGAGGCTTCTGTCTCCTTAAACTAAGAATAAAAGTTTAGCCATGCAGAGCCATCAAATCATAAAGAAAATAAAATAGAAGAGAGAAGAAGAAGATTCTCTATCGAAAGCCGACAAGAAGTCCTGTCCAAACCCTAGCAAAAGAACCCTCAAAAAATCCTGGGAAACTACTATTTATGGAGAGTCAAAAATATACAAAATCCATAGAATCTGAAAAGTGCGAATGGAGTCGGGCACTGCCAGTGCTATTTCATTGCCCAATGTTGTGGTGGTGTGAAGTGCGTTGGCGCCGGTTTGCTGCCTTCGGTGCTTTGCTCCTTGTTGCTTCTCCTCTATACTTCATACAGACTTTGGTATTCTTCGTATTTTTACCCTTGATGTAATCCTTATCTCTGAAAACTCCAAACATAAAAGTTGTAGAACTTTTTCTTGTGTTTCCTAAAAATCTTTAATCATCTCAATTGGAGGTCAGAAGAGAGAGTTATGCCTAAAATACTAAGTGATGCTGAAATTGTCCAAAATCCTTCAATTGACTTCTTTTTGCACTTAACCACTCCAATTGTCTCCTCAATCAAAATATAAGAATAATGAGTTCATATAGGAGTCAAATAAGTATAAAATGTTAATTATTAAGGGAATAAAATATAATATTTTGTATTCTCATCAAATTCTCCCACACTTAACTCATGCTCATTCTCGGGCAAAGCTCAAATTCACTCTCCCCCAAAAGATTATCAAGGTTGCAATTATCATAAACAAAGAATAACCAAAACTCTTCAAAAATCATAATATATCATGAACAAATCATTCTTACATAACCTACAATTGTTCAATAAGCATTCTTTCTTGAAGTTGGATTAAACTAAATAAGTAGAACTCTCACAGAAATAAATACATTACTCTCACGTGTTTGAAGAGTATATGTTCCGCCCAAATTCATTCCAATGAAAATGATCTATAATAAGCTTGCATATATTCTCATTCTCCATCATTGGTATCACATGCATATCATGAATCATAAGGACTTTTCATGGGTTGTAATGGGGTTTAGGGTAAAGGTGAGAAATATTTAGGAGTGTAGCTCAAAAGCCATTGAAACTAGTGAAGTATAGATAAATCAACTCATGCTCAAATATAGAAGACATGTACAATCACTTGTTTTCTTCAGCATCTTATACCTTTGAATACATGATGTATAAATAGATCTCTTCCCTTAGAATTTTGATATTTTATTTTTCTTTTCTCTTTTTCTTTCACTTTGACACAATTTTTTTTTCTTTTCAATTTTAAGAATAACAATCTATTCTATCTCACCAATCATAGTCATTCCACAAATTTTGACACCCCCCCCCACTTTATTTCTTGTACACCCACACATAGTAAATGATAACCCATGCTCCATTGGCTCTATGGCTTAGGTAAAGATATTCTTTTTCTGGGTTTCAAGATTGCAACATAGGTTCACAATAAAAGTCTACAAAGCTCAAAGGGGCTCAATAAGAGAAAACATTAATCACAAGGTAGGCTATTTGGCTCATGTAGTTCAAAACAAAGAAGGCCTTAATCATGTTCATGTGTGCATGTATCAATGTGATCTCAAAGAGAATCAAGGCAAGTTCTAGAAAAATAAATCCATGGAAGAATATCTCTCATGAAGGAAAAGAATGAGACTAATGTGAATGTGTCAGTCTAAAGGCTTAAAATCTCACCAGCTTTTGTCTATAAAATTTAGTCATCACCATTCTCAAGGAAAATAACTAAACTAACAATTGTAAATTGGAAGTTTACTTATTCAATCATGTTATGCAAATTTCAAGCTTATTTGAATCTTGCTCATAACTTCCTAAACCTCAAATCATCAGAAACCACCAAAACAAAGGGTAAAACTAACTCTCTCTCAAAAAATTTTTTTTTTCAAAAATAAAAGCAAACACAAAAATAAAACACAAGAAACATAACCTAAACCTAAATTCCCTCCTTCACACTTAAAACTTACATTGTCCCCAATGTAAGGTCAAATGCAAATAAGATGTAAGAACAACTATAATATAAATGCAGAAATAAGAAAAAGAAACACAAACTCCCTTGGATTGCCTCCTAAATAGCACTTTTGTTTATAGTCATTGGCTCGACTCACTGCATTTTTCTTCAATCTGGAGCAATTGCAAACTAAAAATAATGAAGCATGCATGTAGATGGGTCAATTCCTTTAATATCTTTCATTATCCAACCAATAGCACTCTTATGCTTCTGAAGAACTTGCACAAGCCTTTCTTCTTGTAATGCACTAATTTTACTGGAGATGATCACAGACAAGGTTTCTCCATCTTCAAGAAATATATACTTGAGGTGACTGGGAAGTGGCTTTAAATCTGCAGTAGTTGCCTGCAAAACAGAGGGTAAAAGGCTCTTGTTAAAGACTGTTAACTCAGTGTAAGGATCATTACCTGATTTTGGTAACTTTGGAAAGTCATCCAATCCTGCAAAAGTTTCCTGCAAATTAGTACTCAAAAGTAACACCTTTTCTCTTTCTCAAGATGGTTACTAATTGCAATTTCCAATTCATCTTTTCCATCAAGTTTAAAAACTTCCTATATATAAGAATCAATCACATCAATAGAGTAAACACATCATCATGAGGATATTTCAAGGCATCATAAATGTTAAACTTGAAAATTTCACTATCAAATTCCATGGTAAGTGTGCCACTATGAACATCTATCTTAGTCTTGGATGTCTTTAGGAAGGGTCTTCCTAAGAGAATGGGAGTAGTGTGATTATCATTCTCCATATCTAGCACATAAAAATCAGCAAGGAAGATTAAATCATTGACTTGAATAAGAACATCCTCAACTACACCTTTCAAATATGCATTGGATCTATCAGCTAGTTGAATCACAACACTAGTCTTATTCAAAGGTCCAAGTTTCAAAGAAGCATACAAAGAATATGGCATAATATTAATGGAACCTTCTAAATCTAACATGGCATTTTCAAGTCTAGTATTACCGATCGTGCAGGGGATAGTAAATATACCTGGATCTTTGCACTTTGTAGGGAGTTTTCTTTGAATGATTGTAGAAACATTCTCCCTACTCTTACCTTCTCATATCTATGGAGTTTATATTTTCTCTTTATTATATTGTATCAAGGACAAAATATGAGGAAGAAATAATGTAAATGGAATGACATGACCGGAATTGGTCGCCTTTGGAATA
>JAYJMB010001007.1:0-17280 GCA_036873735.1 Pouteria campechiana | reverse complement strand
AATTGGTGCTCAAACAATTAAATAAATTAGATGATTATATTATACATAATGAATGAAATAAGATAATATTGAATTAATAAACCAATAATTTTTGTTAACAATGAATATCAAGGAGGGCTACATCATTGCCCCAGAAAAAGGAATGTAGTTTAAATGAAAACAAAAATAAAACTTTCTGAAATATGCATTATTGCAGAACTCGAAATTCTCCTCTTGCTCCTTTTCTTCTCTCCCTATACTAAACTATGTTTTTTTCCCTTAAAACTCTATCTTCGACGTCCTTAAATAACCCAAGCAATAGGGTTTTAATAGAACTCCTTTATGAATTTTAATTTCTTTACACATAAAGATCCTCTTCTAAGAATAACTCTGTCATTCCACAAGAAAAGATAGCTTCCATGTGCAATAAGAGTTTCAAAATAGATAGAATTATTGTATAACTAGTTTCCAAAGATGCTTTCCAAAATCATAGTTTGGACAGCAACATCACATTCAACATATTTGAAATTTTTATGTTTTGCACTTTTATTTCATCCAAAAATTATTTTTTACATTTTTTGAATCTGCTTTTTCTATGATTAGTCTATAGACAAAGTTTTACAATTTATCTTAGACAAATCTGCTTTTTCTATGGGTAGTCCATAGATAAATTTTTATCACCAGCAGATAAAGTTCTACTTACTATAGATAAAGTTTTGTCACTAGCAGACGAAGTTCTACTTACTATAGACAAAGTATTTTTTGAGATAGTTTTAGTATTTTGATCATAACCTTTTTGTACGAACTATGCAATTGTAGATTCATTTTGCACTAGATAGATAATTTCAAGGGATATAACTTTCATGTTGATCGCTTTGTTTGAATTATCTATTTTCTATGAATTATGGTCCCTCAAAGTAACACCTTCTGTCAAACAAAGTAGTAAACGAATATAACACTCTAAAGATAGTTGCACTATTTTAGCCATAACTTTCTCAAATAAACTTAGAATCATGTGATTATTGATGCATTGGAAAGGTAAGAACAAAGGATAAAACTTTCATGTTGAATATATTTTTCAGATATACCTCTATCAATCCCAAAAATTACTTACGTCTTGTATAATCTTCAGTTTCATTTTATAGAATTTTATGTCTGCAATAAAACAAAATCTATTAAGTGCAATATTCAGTTAAATGTCAATATAAACCATTAAAAACAAATTAAAAGAAGATCTTAAATATGTGAGTTTAGATATAAAAATATGATATATTGTGAGCTTATCACGTACCCCCAAACTTAGCTTTTGATCGTCCTCAAGCAAAATAACAATTTGAACTCATGAATCATTCAGGAAAATCTTTCTCAAACAACTAGTAACAAACATCAAACTAAACTGAATGCTAAGAAAATAAATAAAGTTTAGAAACTTGGGTTGCCTCGAGAAGTGCTTTATTTAATGTCTATGTAAGACGAATTCCTCTTTCATAGATTCTAAAATCCAACAATTTAATTCAACTGCATTGACAAGTCATCCCTCACATATCTCTTACTTGATGAATATTAACTTTGAACTTGTTCCCAGTCCTAAGTTCTTTAACTCCATAGCTCTATGTTGGAATACTTGTGTTAACAGAAATAGTCCAACCCACCGAGACTGCAATTTTTCTAAAAATAACCATAAACATGAGTCATAAAGCAAAACTTCCATTCCTAGTTCAATACATCTTTTGTGAATGCGAGTGTCTTTAGAAGAACTTTATCTATAGGTAGTAGAATTTTATCTTCTATCATAGAACTTCATTTGCTGGTGATAGAACTTTATTTGTAGTTAGTATAACTTCATCTGCTGGAGACAGAACTTTGTCTATAGACTACCTATAGACAAAGTAGATTCGAAAAAATGCAAAAAATAGTTTTTAGACAAAATAGTAGTGCGAAACATGAAAATTTTAGATATGTTAAATATGATATTGCTGTCCAAACTATGATTTTAGAAATCAGCAATGTATTTTTAGTAATCGAGTTCCACAAGATTAGCACTTGCAATTATTTGAGTTATCTTTGGAAGCAAATTCCTCCACACAAGTTGTTGAAATTTTTTGAAGTTTGGAATGCATAAGTTGTTGCAATTTTCAAAAGGCATCTTTGGAAATGAGTTGTACAACAATTCTATCTATTATGAAACTCTTATTTTTACACATGGAAGCTATCTTTTCTTGTGGAAAGACAAAGTTATTCTTAGAAGAGGATTTTTACATGTAAAGAAATTGAAATCCACGGAAGAGTTCTATTAAAACCCTACTGCTTGGGTTATTTAAGGACGTTGAGGATAGAATTTTAAGAGAGACGAACATAGTTTAGCACAGAGAGTGAGAGAGAAGCAAGGGAGTAAGAAAAGGATTTCTACAATCATGCATATTTCAAAGAGTTTTATTTTTAGAACTAAATTCCTTTTTCTGGGGCAATGATGTAGCCCTCTTTGATATTCATTGTTAACAGAGATTATTGATTTATTAATTCAATATTAGCTTATTTCATTTATTATGTATAATACAATCATTTGATTTATTTAATTATTTGATCATCGATTATGTGGATTAGCTAGATCATATTTGAATATGTGGTTAAGGTAGACGCCATATGTTAAATCATATAGTATATTCTTTTGAATGAATGAGTAGATGGTTAAGGTAGATGCCATATGCTAAACTATTCTACTTAGTTCATTAAAGTTCTTTTGATCTTCATAAGTTTTCACTCTCAATTGCACTACACACCATAGGTAATTAGAACGGAAAAAAAATACTTGATTTAAACTCGGACGCTTAACAGTAATAATTATACAGTGGATGGAATGAATCTAAGATGTTAAATTAATATCAACGTCTTAACAACAATGAATATCATTGAGTAATGAAGTTAGATCCTAGGACTCTTATAACCTAAAATCTTTTTGACATTACCCACTATCATTATTTTCTATTATCTTACATTATGCTTTTAATTACTTAGTCTTTAATTTATCTTATTGATTTAGAATAACTTAGTTTTAATAACTAAACAAAATAGAATTAGTTTAACAGTTCTCTATGGGATCGACCCTTGCTTTACACACTATATTGCTAGATACTCATGCACTTGCGATGAATTATAATTTGATCATCAAGTTTTTAGCTCCATTGTTGGGGAACCATTTTTAAATTAATTTGATTAATTTAGTTATAATTTTTCTTTTTAGTTATTATAGTTTATTTTATAGTTTTATTACCCTTGAATGATCACATTGATAAAGTGAAAATATAGACAAAAAGCACAAGTGAAGAAGACGTTTAGATGGTTGACAATTTAGAGAACAGAGTAGCTCAACAACTTATGAAAGAGTTTGCATGCCCAACGGTTGAAATCTCACCTTCATGCATTATTTTGAATGATAATGTCAGGAATTATGAGCTGAAGCATGTACACTTTAACATGCTTCCTTCTTTTCATGCTGTAGCTATAAAAGATTCTTTCACATTCATGCGTAACTTCTATGCAACTATTCAGACTTTTCCTTTGCAAGGTTTAACTAAGGATCAGCTGGGCATGAGATGTTTTCCTTACACCTTAAAGGATGCAGTAAAAACATGGTTCATGACATTGGCTCCTAGATCATTGATTACATGGGATGCACTATATAATAAGTTCATTGGTAAACTTTATTTCAATACTAAAACTGCAGAATTGAGAAGTAAGATTACCACTTTTTTCTTAAATGGATGGGGAAGCATTCTATGAAGTATAGGAGAGATTTAAGGCATTAGTGATTTAATTCCTTCACCCTGGATATTCTCTTAAATTGCTCAATTAATTTTTCTATAATGGATTGACTCAACCATGCCAAGCCATTGTTGATAATGTTGTAGGTGGAGCAATGAGAGAAAAGACCTCGCAGGAGATATATGATCTATATGAGATACTTGGGCCAAATTTCTAATAGAAGAGTGTAAGGGGTAGGTCTAGAGGAATTTATGAGATCAACTCTAACACCGATCTTTCTATGTAGATTTCAGAGATGGCAAAATAGATGAAGGCAATAAAATGCTCTATGTTAGTAAACTTAAAGTAACCTGTCCCTATAGAGGTTTGTTCAACTTGTGGAAATTCAGGACACTCACAGAATGTTTGCCCTTCTAATAAAATTTTTTTAGGAGTTTCGGAGTAAGCAAACGCAATGAATTTCTATAACCAATGACCATGTAATGATCCTTATTCAAATACTTATAATCCTGGTTAGAGGAATCATCCAAACTTTTCATGGAACAATAGCTATAATCATAATCAAGTCGGAACTTCTTTTCAATCAAAGAAACACACTCTTGAGGAGACAATTCATACTTTTGTCCAAGCAACTAAATCAAGATTTCAGAATGTGGAGGCATCAATAAAGAAGATGGAGATGCAGTTGGGGTAGATTCCAAAAGCTGTATAGAGTCACACATCTAGAAAGCTATCAAGTCATCCTGAGCAAGTGAAAGCATGAGAGAAAGCAAGGTAATAGATGATAAAGTTGGTGATGTGATTAATAATTTCAATATTTTTGTAGATAATGAGGAAGAAGTGAATGCAAGGAGAGTTGTGTTCTCAATTCTAGATCTTCCACTCAAAGTCACCACCACTTTTTGCTCCACCTATCCCTTGTCCTGGGTGTTTGATGCAAAACAAAGTTGTTAAAAAACCTTATGATGGTAATGACCAAATTCTAGCTTTAGATATCTTAATATAAGAAAAGGCTAGTAAGATGATTGTAACAAAGAAGAATATCAAAGAGAAATCAAAACTGAAGTAACTACCTAATCATTCAAGGTATGCATCTATAGGTAATGATTCATTCTTTCTAATGATTATTTCTTCTTCTTTTATAGGTATGAATGAGCAAGAAAAGCTCATGCAATTTCAAGATCATATAGTGATGTTTAATGTTTTCAAGGAGATGAAGCTACCTAACGAGAACGAGAATTGTTTCATGATGAATGAAGTGGATGGAAGCATAGAGGAATTTTGAGGAGGGCATATAAACACAATTGAAGCAATACTAGTTGAAGGAGATAAATTAGAAGATGCTAAATCATTTAAGTATTTCTATTAATTGGGAGCACCTAAATTTTTCAAGCCACTACTAAGTTTCAAAGAACCAAATCATATAAAGGCCAAAATTTAATTCAAAGATAGAAGGCCATGGTCGGGCTGAGACTTTAAATAAAGCACTTCTTAGGAGCCAACCTAAGTTTTCAAACCTTCTTTATTTTCTTAGCATTCAGTTTGGTTAGTTATTTTGATTTCACTATTAGGATAGATTATTTTTGTAGTGATTTGATGTTTTTGTTGCAAAAAGAAGAAATTGGTTTCTAGAATGAGCATAGAAGTTGTAGAGGATTGCAAATGCTGTTTCAAATGTTATAACTATCAAAAATTTGCAAAGGATGTTAAAGTAATTTCAAAAAGAGATGATGAAAATGTACTTCATTTAGAGAAGCCCATGAACTTAAACTTTTGTCATTATTTCACATTAAGGATAATTTTTGCTTTAAGTTGGGGGGGTATGAGATTTACATTTAGATTTCAAATTTGCATTCAATTTACTTTGAATTTTTTTTTCAAAATTTAGGTGTATATTTTTAAGGAGCTATAATTTCTAATGACTTAGCCAAGTAAAGCCAAGGGAAATTATGCTAACATGCTAAAATTAAATAGGATGGATTCATTCTCTTGTATTGATCAAGTGACATATGTTGAGTTTTTTTATTATCATTTCACATGATTTAGAAGGATAGATGTTACCTTGTGATTTATTGATTCTTGTGATAAATCCTTTTTCATGACTAATGAAAATTTTATTGAGCACATTACATCATGCTTATGCAAATTGTATGTTGTTCAGTTGATGATGTTGTGAATTCAATGACATATTTTAATTGACATGAGCATGCTAGAACTTGTTTGATGATCCCTCAAGGCAAAATCTTAAATAATATATTTACTTGGAAGTAATTTAGGCATTCTTTGATCAATTTGAGCCTTTCAAGCTAACCTATTACATTCATTGTCACTAATGTTCATATTGAAATTTAATGAAAAAATAACATATGCAAAGCATATAAAAGATCACCATTTAACTTTTCTTTCTTTAGGCTTATCATTTAGTCCCTTTTAACTCAAAAAATTATGTTAGACCTATTAAGAAACATATTTATATATGATGACAGAAATTTATATGAATTCATAAGAAGATAAGTTTAGGGGTCATTAAAAGGATGAATGTCAAAAGAAAGATGGGATAAAAGAAAAGGAATCAATAAAGATTTATCTTTCAAGTGGGGGGATCACGTCTCCATGAATTCAATAGATAGTAAGTTTGGATATGTGGTAGTAATACAACCCATAGCAGGGGAATCACATCCTAATGAATGTAAAAGAAAATAAGTTTGGGGGTGTAACAGCCTTTAAAACAGATAAAACTCCAAACAAAAAGTTAAGATAGTAGATATTAATGTAAAATTCATATATAATCTCTTATGTTATGAATCCTTCTTTTCTTTCTTGTTAGCTAAACCCGAGGCCCCATTACAAGCTTAGCAATGAGTAGAGTTATCTACATTAGTGGAAAGGGATTATGAAAAGCAAACTTATGGGGTGTTTGTGAAGATCATGAGAATCTTACGTTTGCACATTGATGACTGAAAAATATCATATAGCATGAGATTGACACTACACACATATGAGATCGAAAGTTAAGTTTGAGGGTATTTTATAAGCTCACAATATATCATATTTTTATATCTAAATTCACATGTTTAAGATTCTCTATTAATGTGTTTTCAATGGTTTATATTGACATTTAAGTGAATATTTCACTTAACAAAGTTTATTTTATTGCAGATATAAAATTTTGCAAAAAGAAACTGAAGATTATAAAAGGCGTCACTTTAAAGTAATTTTTAAAACTGATAGAGGCATATTCAGAAAATGTGCTCAATATGAAAGTTTTAGCCTTTGTTCTTAGCTTTTCAATATATTAAGAATTACATGATCCTAAAAAGTAAGCTTATGGGGTGTCTATGAAGATCATAAGAATCATTGGTTTGCACATTGTTGACTGAAAAATATGCATGTAGCATGAGATTAACACTGCACACGCACATTTTTATTTCATGAAAGGATTGATAAAGCATGAGTTTTATGAGATTACTTAGCAAATATCTTGAGTGATTTCTAAGATATGTACATATTTGTAATTTTTCTAGTATGTTACTAATTATTTGAGAGAGATTTTCCTAATTGATTCATGAGTTAATAGTGTTATTTTGCTTGAAAACAATCAAAAGCTAAGTTTGGGGGTATTTGATAAGCTTATAATATATCATATTTTTATATCCAAATTCACATATTTAAGATCCTCTTTTAATATATTTTTAGTGGTTTATATTGATATTTAAGTGAATATTATACTTAACAGAGTTTGTTTTATTGTAAACATAAAATTTTGTAAAATAAAACTGAAGATTATATAAGGCATCACTTTAAAATTAATTTTCAGGATTGATGGAGGTATAATTGGAAAATGTGTTCAACATGAAAGTTTTATCCTTTATTCTTAGCTTTTCAATATATCAAGAATCAAGAATCATATTGCAACTATCTTTAGAGCTTCATATTTGTTTGCTACTTTGTCTGTTAGAAGGTGTCACTTTGAGGGCTTATTCCTCGTAAAAGATAGATGATTCAGACAAGTGATCAACATAAAAGTTATAGATTCTGAAATTATCTATCCAATGCAAAAAGAATCGTGCAATTCTGAATTCATAAGAGAATGTTATGAGCAAAATACTAAAATTATCTCCAGAAGAACTTTGTCTGTAGTTAATAGAACTTCGTCTTCTGTCATAGAACTTCGTCTGATGGTGACAGAACTTTGTTTGTGTTTAGTAGAACTTCATCTGATGGAGATAGAAATTTGTCTATAGACTACCAATAGACAAAGCGGATTCCAAAAATGCAGAAAGTAGTATTGGGACAATATAGAAGTGCGAAACATGAAAATTTTAGATATGTTAAATGTGATGTTGTTGTCCAAACTATGGTTTTAGAAATCAGCAATGTATTTTTAGCAATTGAGTCCCACAAGATTAGTACTTGTAATTATTTGAGTTATCTTTTTAAGCAAATTTCTCCTCACAAGTTGCTGAAGTTTTTTGAAGTTCGAAATACGCAAGTTGTTATAATTTTTGAAAGGCATTTTTGGAAATTATTTGTACAACAATTCTATCGATTTTGGAATTCTTATTTTTACACATGGAAGTATATTTTCTTATGGAAAGAAAGAGTTATTCTTAGAAGAGGATCTTTGTGCGTAAAGAAATTGAAATTAATGAAGGTGAGTTTCTAATCGTTAGGCGTGCAAACTTTTTGATAAGTTGTTGAGCATGTTGAGCCACATGGTTCTCCACTAATTCCTTATGGATTCAGCATAGGATTAAAAAATTCCTTAACCAAATAATTTATAATATCAGCGTACCAAGGTTCACTTTCCTTTATATAAAACAATTATTCATCAAGAAAAATCTCATTGACAGGAATTCTCTCTTTACATTTCTTCTACTCAAAATTAGCCCCTTCTACCAACCTAGATAGATGATCAGCTATAACATTTTCGCTACCTTTCTTATCCTCGATTGTCAGTTCAAATTTTGAAGTAATAATATCCACCTGATCAACCTAGGCTTGACATCCTTTTTAGTCAGCAAATATTTTAATGCAGCATGATTGGAATAGACAATTACCTTCGAACTAATTAGATATGAGAAGAACTTTTTCAATGTGAATATAATTGCAAACAATTCTTTTTTAGTGGTGAAATATTTTAGTTGTGCTTAATTCAAAGTTCTATTTGTATAATGAATCACATGAGGCAACTTATCTATTTTTTGTCCTAAGACAACACCTACAGCAAAGTCAAATACATTACACATAAGCTCAAAAGGAATTGACCAATTAGGAGTTGCTAAAATTGGAATAGAAGTTAGTTTTTCTTCTAAGGTATTGAAAGCAATAAGGCACTCATCATCAAAATAAAAAGTCACATCTTTAACTAGCAAGTTATCCAATGGTCTAGAAATTTTTGAAAAGTCTTTTATGTACCTTCTATAGAAACCTGCATAATTCAGAAAACTCCTCACTCCCTTGACTGAAGTAGGAGGGGGCAATTTAGCAATTACATCAATCTTTGCCTTATCAACTTCAATGCCTCTACTTGAAACAATATGTCCCTATACAATTTCCTGCTTAACTAAGAAATGACACTTCTTCCAACTTAATGTCAAATTCATTTTAACACACATTTTAAGCACCAATGTCAAGTTATTAAGGCAATCATCAAATGAATCACCAAAGCTAGAAAAATCATTTATGAAAACTTCTATAAACATTTCAATCATATTAGAAAAAATAGATATCATACACCTTTGAAAGGTTACAAGGGCATTGCATAAACCAAAAGGTATCCTCTAATAAGCAAAAGTTCCAAATGGGCAAGTAAAGGTTGTCTTTTCCTGGTCTTCCGGAGCAATAAGAACTTAATTATAACCTGAAAAACCATCCAGAAAATAGTAGCAAGCATGACTTACCAATCGTTCAAGCATATGATCAATGAAAGGAAGAGGAAAATGATCCTTTCTTGTGGCTACATTGAGTTTTCTATGATCTATATACATCTATCATCCTGTAGTCATTCTTATTGACACCAACTCATTATGATCATTCTGAACAACAGAAATACCAGATTTTTTTGTTATCGCATGAACTAGACTTACCCATTTGCTATTACAAATTGGGTAAATAATATTTGTATCCAATAACTTAATTATTCTACTCTAACAACGTCCTGCATGTGTGGGTTAAGTTTCCTTTGAGCTACCTTAAAAGGCTTTGCATCATCTTCCAACTAAATCTTATGCATGCAAACATTTGGACTAATTCCTTTGATGTCAGCTAAAGTCTAGCCTATGGCCTCCTTGTGCTCTCAACAACTTATTCTCTTCTTCAACAGATAAGTCAGCAACAATTATAACTAGAAGAATGTCATTCTCACCAAGAAATATACATTTTAAGTTCTATGATAGTTACTTCAGTTCCAATTTTTGTGGTTTGACAATTGAAGGTGCCAAATTGAAACTCAAATATGTCAACACCTCCTTGGTGACTTCATCTTCTCTGATTTCTTTTGCACTAGCCAAACCTTCTTTTAACTCTTTTATTTTTTTATCTTCCTCAATGAATTCTTCAGTTATGAGCACCAATGCCAATTTATTTTCTGTTTCTTGGTGCAAAAAGCAGATGATACAAGTGAGTCAAAATTATAAATTTGACAACAACTACTAGGATCTGTAGGATCTAAAGGTAATAAAAGAGAATTCTAAACAGAAAATTCCATAGTTGTAAGATCCCATATCCCCCAGGTGAGGTGGGGAGTTCCTAGGTTAAGTATGGGGGCTTCCGTGTTGATGGCGTGATGCGTTTTAAAACTATGCGGATGGGCGCTGGTCGGTTGGCTAGGACATGATCCAAAACAGACAATATCATGCAGTAGGCCCTGAACTATTACAATTAGTATCAAAGCAGATCCCAATAGTTCTGATGGGGGTGTGTCCGACGAGGACGCTGGAGCCCTTGAGGGGGGTGGATGTGAGTTCCCACATCGCCCGGGTGAGGGGGGTTCTTGGGTTAAGTATGGGGGCTTCGATGTTAATGGCGTGATGCATTTTAAAATCTTGCATGTGGGTGCTAGCTGGTTGGCTAGGACGTGACCCAAAGCTGATAATATCATGCAGTAGGCCCCGGACTGTTACAACAGTCTCATCCAAAATAATCATTTTCAGTTTCTCATTCTACACATCAATGATCGTCCTAGTTGTTGTCATGAATGGGTGCCCCAGAAGAATAGACGCTTTTTTCTCTTGAGTCACTTGCCTTTCCATGTCAAGCACAACAAAATCTATAGGAATAATAAGTTTGTCAATCTGTACCAATATATCTTCTACAATGCCTTTAGAATATTTCACTAATCTGCTTGCAAGTTGTAGAGACATTGTAGTAGGTTTCAAATCTCCCAAAATAAGTTGCAAGTAAACAGAATAAGGCATCAGATTTATACTTGCTCCTAAATCTAATATAGCTTTTACCTTATTCATTCCTCCAATAGTGATTATGATATTAAAACTACCTAGACCCTTCAACTTTAGAGGAAGATTTGGTTGCAAAAATGCACTGGCTACTTCTAAAACTATCACCTTTTCATGAGGCTCATACTTATGCCTTCTTGAGGTTAGCTCCTTCAAAAACTTAGCATAAGCAGACATGCTCTTAATCATGTCAATCAAAGGTAAGTTAATAATAACTTTAGAAAGGATATCATAAATATCGAAAAATAATTTATCCAATTTACTTTGCCTCAATCTTCTTGGAAAAGGTACTGGTGGATCATAGGGCGGTGGTGTCTTGTAGTTGACTGGAGGGTCAACTATTGAAAACACAACCTTCCTTGAATGTACTTCTTTCTTTGTCTTTTTCTTTCCATCATCTTTTCTTGTAGAAGCTTTAGATTTATCAAATTCTTCACCAACTTTATTGTTAATTATCTTTTCACTTTCAATGTCATGATTATTTTTACTTACTTTGGCTGACTTGACAATTTTTTAGGTATGTGACTCTATACAGCTTCTGCAATCTACCCCAACTGTGTTTTTATCTTCTTTACCACATTTTGAAATCTTGATTCAGTTGCTTGGAGATATGAACTATCTCGCTTGATTTTGATTGTGACTATTATTCCATGAAAAGTTTGGATGATTCCTCCAATTAAGATTATAAGTATTTGAATAAGGATCATTATGTGGCCATTGGTTGTAGAAATTTATTGCGTTTGCTTGCTTTGAAACTCCTTCGAAATTTTCATTGGAAGGGCAAACATGCCATGAGTGTCCTGGATTACCACAAATTGAACAAACCTCAGTAGGGATAGGTTGCTTCAATTTCACTATCATAGAGCACATCGCCTTCATCTGTTTTGCCAACTCTGACATCTGCATAAAAAGATTGGTGTTAGAGTTGATCTTATAAATTTCTCTAGACCTACCTCTTACACTCTTCTGTTAAGAGTTTGCTCCAAGCATCTCATATAGATCATATGTCTTCTGTGGGGTCTTTCCCCGATTGCTCCACTTGCTGCATTATCAACCATGGCTTGGCATGGTTATGTTAGTCCATCATAGAAAAATTGATTGAGCAACTCAAGAGGATATCTATAGTGAGGGCATTGAATCACTAATGTCTTAAATCTCTCCGATGCCTCATGGGATGCTTCCCCATCCATTTGAGAAAAAGTGGCAATCTTACTTCTCAATTCTGCAGTTTTAGCATGAGAGTAAAGTTTACCAATGAACTTGTTATATACTGTATCCCATGTAGTCAATGATCTAAGAGCCAATGTCATGAACCACGTTTTTGTTGCATCTTTCAAGGTGTAAGGAAACATCTTATGCGCAACTGTTCTTCAATTAAACCTTGTAAAGGAAAAATCTAAATAGTTGCATAGAAGTCATGCATGAATGTTAAAGGATCCTCTACAACTATACCATGAAAAGAAGGATGCATGTTAAAGTGTATATGCTTCAGCTCATAATTCCTAGCATTATCATTCAAAACAATGCATAAAGGTGATATTCCAATCGTTGGGTGTGTAAACTCTTTCATAAGCTGTTGAGCATGGTGAGCCACTTGTTCTCCACATTGTTAGCCATCTGAATGTCTTCTTCACATATCCTTTGTCTGTATTTTCAATTTATCAATATGATCATTCAAGGGTAACAAAACTGGATTTAGTGATCGTCTTCCTTGCATTAACAGTTCTGTAAAAGAATGAAAGAAAGAATAAAAAAATCCTAAATAAAATAAACTAAAATAACTAAAAAGAAAAATTATAACTAAATTAATCAAATCAATTTAAGAATGGTTCCCTGGCAATGACGCCAAAAACTTGATGGTCAAATTATAATTGCTCACAAGTGCACGAGTGTATAGCAATATAGTGTGCAAAGCAAGGATCGATCCCACAGAGACCTATCAGACTAATTCAATTATGTTTAGTTACTAAAACTAAGATATTCTAAATCAATAAGATAAATTAAAAACTAAGTAATTAAAAGTATAATATAAGATAACAGAAAATAATGACAGTGAGTAATATAAAAGAAATTTTAGGTTGTAAGAGTTTGGAGATCTGAATTCACCACTCAACGATATTCATTGTTGTTGAGATGTTGGTATCAATTCAACATCTTAGGTTTGCTCTATCCACTGTATGATTATTATCGTTAGGTATCCGGGTTTAAATCAAGTATTTTCTCTCATTCCAATTAATTATAGTGTGTAGTGTAATTAAGATTGAAAACTCATGAAGATCAAAAAAAATTTAATGAACCAAGCAGAATAGTTTAGCATATGGCATCTACCTTAACCATCTACTCATTCATTTAAAAGAGCATAATACATGGTTTAGTATATAGTGTCTACCTTAACCATGTACTCAAAGATAATTAAGCTAATTCACGTAATATGATCAAATAATTAAATAAATTAGATGATTGTATTATACATAATGAATGAAATAAGATAATAATTAATTAATAAACCAACAATATCTGTTAACAATGAATATCAAGGAGGCTACATCATTGCCTCAGAAAAAGAAATTTAGTTCATAATGAAAATAAAAATAAAACTCTCTGAAATATACATGATTGCAGAACTTAAAATCCTTCTCTTGCTCCCTTGCTTCTCTCCCTATATTGAACTGTGTTCTTTCCCCTTAAAAGTCTATCTTCGATGTCCTTAAATAACCCAAGCAGTAGGATTTTAATAGAACTTCTTTATAAATTTTAATTTCTTTACGCATAAAAATCCTCTTCTAAGAATAATTCTGTCTTTCCACAAGAAAAGATAACTTTTATGTATAAAAATAAGAGCTCTAAAATAGAAAGAATTGTTGTATAACTAGTTTCCAAAGATGCCTTTCGAAAATTGCAATAGCTTATGCATTTCAAACTTCATAAAATTTTAGCAACTTGTGCGGAGAAATTTGCATCCAAAGATAACTCAAATAATTGCAAGTGTTGATCATTGTGAGACCCATTGCTAAAAATACATTGTCGATTTCTAAAATCATAGTTTGGACAACAACATCACATTCAACATATCTTAAATTTTCATGTTTCGCACTTCTATTTTGTCCCAAAACTATTTTTTATATTTTTTGAATCTACATTAGCTATGGTTAGTCTACAAACAAAGTTCAAATTCATCTTAGACAAATCTGCTTTGTTTAAGGGTAGTCTATAGACATAGTTCTGTCACCAGCAAACAAAGTTCTACTTACTACAAATAAAGTTCTATCACTAGTAGACAAAGTTCTACTTATTACAGACAAAGTATTTCTAGAGATAGTTTTGGTGTTTTGATCCTAACTTTCTCAAAATTGCATAATTTATTTTGCATTAGATAGATAATTTCAAGGGATACAACTGTCATGTTGATCACTTTGTCTAAATCATTTATTTTCTATGAGTCGTGGTTCTTCAAAATAATACCTTCTGTTAGATGAAGTAGTAGACAAATATAATGCTCTAAAGATAATTGTAATATTTTAGTCATAACTTTCTTATCTAAACTCATAATCATGTGATTATTGATGCTTTGGAAAGGTAAGAATAAATGATAAAACTTTTATGTTGAAAACATTTTTTAAAATATGCCTCCATCAGTTTTAGAAATTACTTTAAAGTGACACCTTGTGTAGTCTTTAGTTTCATTTTACAAAATTTTATGTCTGCAATAAAACAAACTCTATTAAGTGAAATATTTGTTTAAATGTCAATATAAACAACTAAAAATATATTAAAAGAGGATCTTAAATATGTGAATTTAGATATAAAAATATAATATATTATGAATTTATCACCAATGTAAGCCACTCCTTGCTAACTACCTGAAAGTTCTTGGGATCCAAAAGTGACTGGAGGCAAAAGTAATAGTTTGCATTAGTAATAAGCCTTACAAGACATCCACATATCTCTACTGCAGCCAATCAATTGGTCTAAACCTTGACAAAGTCAAGGATAAAAACATTTATATATTTTTACTCTAGTGGGTCAATTAGTGCCTTGACAAGGTTAAGTACAAGGACATCCATATGTTTTCATTCTAGCCCGTCAATCAGCAAGCCTGGATAAGTCACAAGACAACATAGCTTGCAAAGTCACATTTTTGCAAAATGGGTAAGGTGTCCATCGGCTCTAGTCAACATGTTACCTTAACAAGGGGCAGTGTTATCATTATCCTAGATAACATTTAACCAACACATGATAACTAAGTCAAGCTTAAACTAAGCGGATAAGCCTACAAAGCTTTAAATGCGCAAGGCGTCAATCTAACACTGATTCACTTCAATTATCTAGTCAACAACCCTTAATAAAGTCAAGTATAAAAGTATCTATGTCTCCTTTCTAGTCAGCTAAAAAACAAGTCTTGACAAAGTCAAGCATAAGCCCATAAAGCCTCAAAATGTACAAGGTATTCATTTAACATTGCTAACTTGTTACTCTAGATAATATGTACACAAAAGGGGAGAGAGAGAGGGGCAGAGAGAGAGAGAGAGAGAGAGAGAGAGAGAGAGAGAAAGCAAATTAAGAGAGAAAGCAGGAAAAAAAAGAATATATATATCCCTACTTTCAAGCCAATTTAGTACAATTATTCTAAGAAGATAATCCACATACGATGAATCTTACAAAGCTCACAATGAATGACTTATCAAAATATTTTACTAATTATACCCAAATTATATCCTTTATATTTAAACTACCTTTATTTTACTTGGGGAAAAAAGAAAGTTTTTCCTTTGTTTTATCTTATCACATATGCATGGGCATAAAATTACAATATACCTCATATCTAAACTGCCCCAGTGAAACCCCATGCAAGAGCCCTTTGAACCTAGATAGCCCTTGAATATAGATTAGGGTGCAATGTGGGTTGGGTTAACCCAAATCGAACCCAACAAATAAGGTGTTAGTGTTGGTTTTTGAAAACACGAGTTTTTCGAACCGGGTTTTAACTTGATTTAATTTTAAATAGAGTTAGAGTTAGGGTTTAATAAAATCCAACTCAAAAAAATCTAAATCCAATCTAAATTTGGTGTATATATATATATATATCTTAATATGTAGTTTTTGCAAATAAAGTTCATGCCTAGATATGATTTTTTTAAAAATTATTCTATTAATATGTCTTAATATTCATCTCTACTACTTTTGAATTTTGTTTATATAAAAAATTACGTTTCAAATTTAGTTTGTTAAATAAAATTTCTATGAAAATTTGTTGGAATATTTATGAAGTTATAAATTGGCAATTAATATTTAATTTCTTTATTTTATATCATATAATTTTTGAAAATATTTTGACATTAGTTTTTAATTATATAATATAATTAATTATATTGTAATAACTTAAAGTTTTGCTTAAAATAATATATGAATTATTAAAAAAATTAAATTAAAAATAATATGTGATATAAAGTTTAACCCAAAATTCAACTCAAACTCAAACAAAAATAAATCAGTAAAATTAGGCTAGGGTTAATTGAGGCAACAGTACTGTTTGATCAAAATCATAAAATAATCTTATAATGTCGTTTTAAATTATATGTAATGAGATTGAAATCTATCAACTTATATTAAAAAATGTAATTTAACATAATATGTATTTTGTATTTAAATAAATCATAAAACGTAATTATTATTTTTATATGAAACGTCCGGCACGGCTCGCGACGCCTCGCAAATCCCGTCTCGCCTCCCACAAAAAACACCGTAGGTCTGACGCGATCCCCGCAATGTCAAATCCCAGCCGTTCATCTACTTCGTAAATAAGTCACGCCACCAGTTCCTCCTCCACGAACACAGGCATTCAGCCGAGATGGAAGAGGAGAGGAAGGAAGAGGGAACAATCAGCAGCAGTTGGTCCGTCGCGACGAACTGGACCGTCGTCCATGGATCTCTCCGAAACTCCGTGTCTTTCGAATCCCCAATCTTTCCTATCCCAGAAGAAGAAGAAGAGGAGCAAAATGCATCGAGATCTAGTGATCGCCTCATCCTGGATCCTCCACCTCCCGATTCCGGCCCTTGTGAGATCACCGGTCAGTTCTTGAAT
>JAYJMB010001006.1:0-17284 GCA_036873735.1 Pouteria campechiana | reverse complement strand
CTAGCTATTTCACTTGTGCAGTCCACTTCATTCTTGGGTTGATACAAAATTCTCCATCAAGTTTCATACATGTAATCAATTAATACACCCTCTAAAAAATAAAGGAAAGATTACAAAATTGTTAGACCAGCCTGTCTTCCACAATACCGCCATCTGTGATTCTGATTGTACAGGGGGTTTCATTGAGCTAGCACTTGTCTTCAAAGCAAACATGCCTAAATCATGGAAGGGTCAAAATTGAGTTGAAAGAATTCAACTAAAAGCGTCGATTGGTTGCCTGCCCTCATGCACAGCCAGATTCGTGCATTTAGATGCCTTCGATTATTGCGAGGTTGTCTAAATTCAAATTCAGTAAACTTAAGCTTCAAAATATCTACCGGGTTTGGCCAATGTGATACCTTCTTTGCTTTGGATGCACCGGAAGAATTTGTCGTGCAACACGCTGGGACCACAAGAATGCCTTTGTCCACAGGGGATTTTGTTCTCATCTATTTCGATGGTTACATCATTTTTAACTAATTTGAATTTTTGAATATCAGATAATCATGAAATAGTGGGACCCAAGAGTGCAATCCATGTCAAATGATAAAAATCTGGCATATTATGGTAGGATTCAGGTAGAGCACTCTTCGTGAACATTGATTTTTTATATTTTTTCCAACGGAATATTTGATTGATGTTCCTGTTGCAGTGGCCCCCATCTGAATTTTAATATTTAGACACACAGTAGATGTCAAGCCAAAAGTTCTAAGGTATGCTATAGAGATGCAAGTTGGGTAAGTGTGTGTCAAGGACAAACAAGAGAGAGAGAGAGAGAGATTATATTGTTCCAATTTGCTAGAATTATAGGGTATTTTTAGATGCATTAATAATGCAATCGCATTACCAATATCAAAAATTTAGTATATGTTTGGATACATTAACAATGCAAGTGCGTTATTAATAAACATTTCTTTGCACACTTTTAATGTAACATTTTAACTATAATAATAATTTTATTTTTTCATTATTATCTATATCATCAACTATTACTTTTTATATTTTCGTTAAAAATCTTATATTACTGATGTCATCCTTATTTTATTTTTCAAATAGACTTCCTTTCTAATGCACTTTCCTTCTTAATACATTCCATCCAAATGAAGCCTTGTTGCAGTAAGTTTCTCGTGGTCTTATTTGCTTGAAATTTATTGTAGTAGAGTTTCTCTTGTTCTTATTTGCTTAAAATTTTAGTGTAGCATACCCTCATAATTCATGAAACAGCCGATTCATGGTCTTTGTCAGCCATTTGGATCCACGTGGATTACTTTGCGAGAAGTAGGGCTCGCACGTGCACCCCTTTGGCATGTGCTTGGCGCAACAAGGGAATCAATTCTCTAGTCCATCTTACTGCCCTCTTTCTGCAGACGCCTGTACGGCATGATGCCGACATCAACCTAGTTTTTGTTTTTTAATATTTATTTTTATTTTTTTAATGTGCATGATGAATACCATTCTCCTCTGAGCACTAAATAAAGTAAAAAGCAATAAAAATAAATAAATAGCTGTGTTACCCCACCATGTTGTTGCTGCGGCTTCATCCAACCAGCAAGTCAAGCTGGTATATAATAAAATGCCCTAGCAGTTAGGCCATTGGATCACCCAACAAATCATTAAAAAAAAATTAAAAAAAAAAACACTCCAAAAACTCTTACACAAGAGGAAATGAAAATATACGGACGAACCTGAGGTCATATTCATGGAATGATTCCCACGGCTGCGCCACGCAAAATCGTCGTGGAAAGAGAGATTTCCACCCACCCAAAGTCCAATGAATGATTTCCATATATGCTAGTTTTGTATTGTGCTCCTTCCACCCAAATCAAAATTCCCATCATTTGGGATTATTTAATCATCCAATTAGAAGAAATCTCTGGGAATTTCAGACATAAACTCACATCTAATTTCCCCACATAAATAATGGCCATGAATGAGAGAGGTTATAACTGCTCAATTACTTGGATATTTGATGATTCGATTAGTTTAGAGTAGGTTAACATGTCTACAGGAGACTTTCTTAGTGGCCGACTAGGAAGTGCCACTCACTGCCAGAGGATCAAACAGCCTCTCATCCTGGAAAGGTCCAAAACTATCGAATCACGGATTGTTTGAAAAAGGGTGTCGATAGCGTCGAAGATACGGCGCTGAATTTCGAGTTACAATAGGAATCATTATTTCAAATAAACGAGAGCGAAAGAGGTGTAAAATGTAGAATATGTAGAAAAGAGTATTTAAAAAATGAGATGATGTCGTTATGGTACAGAGAGATGTAAATAATAAACTAAATAAGATGAAAATAGATTTATTTTTTAAAATAATAATATAAATATGCAGAATTGTCATCCGTAATCATAGTAAATTATTATTAAAAAAGAAAAAGAAAAGCGGAAAATCACACTTTTTGAATTTCTCCTGCTTTCGTACTTTCTAAAACAATATTTATTTTTCGTCCTTTATTTTCGTCAACATTTGAATTACCCGTAAACGTGGGGCCCAGAGCTCCGACGTCCAGCCTATCCGACGAGCTCGGCAAGAACCTATTCTCCCCTGCCCGGTTGAAATTCTAATAAAATTAGATAATTCGAAGAACAAAAAAACAATAAAATTCATTATTAATTAAGAAATAAGGGTATTTAAATTTTACTAAATCGTGTATTCATTGAATAAGAAAATTAGGATAACTATTTCATGTAACAAAAATGTACCGTGTTCATCTTTTCAAAGAGATTAAACCAACTGTTATACTCCATCTCATGTATTATTATCCTAAGACGATATTTATTTTTATTGTCTCAAACATTAATTGAAAATTTATATGGACCGCAATAAACACAAATTCATAAAGTTATTTAGAAACAACGCTTTTATATAAATTTCTTCATCAAAATTCAACTTTGCTGATAAACAAATCATACCTCGTGCATGAACTAAATGTAAATCAATGTGGACCCCAAGGTCAAAGTTGAAAGTTCAAACCGTGCAACCGAGGCGGTTCAAAAATAGCATGGAAAAGTCCGTCAAAACGGCGTCAACTAATTGGCAAAAGCTGCGACGCTTCTTTCCGGCCGTTGGACGTTACCTTTCACGCGGCTTTACAGCGAGTTAGGATAACCAACTTGCAGAATCCCGAGTCACGCGATTATTCACAAATCCTAAAATTTAATTTTAATTAATGCCGAAAAGTCAAAATTAAAAATAATCACAATTTTTTCAGAAATTCGCTAATCAGCCTTCAAAGGCTATCATATGTACAAAATTCAGAAAAATATTAAAAAAAGTCTCCTCATGTCCTTCGGATCTGAACCGCTCGTTATAATCTGACGGTGGCGATAACGCGAGAAAGTAAAACTCTCTTCAAAAACGCAGAGAATATGATAAGTATTATTCGGAAAAACGCTTGGACGGATACGATCAGTCCTCGGCCTTGGACATGGCCGAAAGCCTACTAGGCCGCGGCTGGAACGCCGCCCTCCGCCGCTGCTGGTGCGATGACGGACGTATCAGTGCCGACAGAGCGCGTTTCACCCAATCCCCGCCTTCCACGGTCCCGATCCTCACCAGCGAATTTGTCATTGCCGATCGCCGCGCGTTCAAGCGATTCGACGGAGAGGACGTGGCGCGGCTGCCGGAGGAGGCAAGGTTCTTGTGGAGGCTGCATCGGAAGGAGCCAGGGTGCGTGGTTGGGGAGCACATGCACGTCCGGCGCTGAGCGGGCGGGGCCGGCTTCTTGATGACGCGGTCCATGGCGATGGAGCGGCCAGGCGAAGTCGGCAGGGCGTCGAAGGAGAATCGAACGGTAGGAGATGAGCCGGGGAGATTGACGCGTGTAGGGGATGCGGAGCGGGAGAAGAAGGTGGAGGAGTGGGGAGAGAAAGCGGAGGAAGAGTAGGCGAAGGGGGAGGAGGGAGAGGACCTTCCAGAAGGCGAGGTTGAACGGCGGAGATTGGATGATGAGAGTGGGAGGACTGGGCCACTGGACCGTCTCGTTCTAGAAGAAGCCATGGCAGTTGGGAGGAGGATGTTTTTCTTGAAGGTGGGTTGGGGATTGATTTTGGCAAACGGAGAGCGGCTCCAGCCCTGTATTTATAGGCGTTGGGCCGGCATCGGGGGGAATCTTTCAATCGGTTTCCATATTTACGCCCAACTTTTTTAGTTAGGCTACCTTCCCGGTTTTTTCTCGGGCGTTTTACTATAGGTCCGTAGTCCGCTAGACTACTGACAAGAGTAGTAGCGCCAAAATAGTTTTACCCTTTAGGCAATTGGACTTGTTTGGTTAAACTTAAGCCATTTTAGACGTAAATCGAGCCACCCAATTTTCGTGTCCAGCATAAATCATCTCATGAACCTTTGACTGTTAACAATTAGGGTATGCTTGGACAGTGTATATTTGAGAGAGAATGTATTAAAAATATATATTTAAAATGCATATTAATCTAAGAAAAATAAGATATGATATCAATAATAACATAAAATAAAAATAATTAAAAATATAAAAACGAAAGTGGTACAATAGAACTAATTTCATATAACTTTTTTGTTTTAAGTTATAAAAGATGATTGAATGAAATATTTATTTTCTTAGTATTAGAGAATTCCAACAGAGTATATCTATTGTTCAGCTAGCATTATACTATATCAGATTTCTATTCTAATAGAAAGCCTTTTTCGACTATAATGTAATCCAGTTAAACTCTAAAGCTGTTCCCTAAAAGGGAATCCTTAAAGAATTAGAGATGTGTATTTCTTTATAATCATCCTCTAGGTAGGAATTCTTATTCTGCCTATATATACATTATGCATATATCTCAATTGTGCGTATTTCAATCATTCAAATATAAAAAACTAGGTATGTATCCACTAAATCACAAACAATTACTACCAATATATATCTTCTCAAAAAGTCTTATTTACTTACTTGAGCATCAATGGGTGGATTTGGGTCAACCTAAATACCAATATAAATATTTTTAAAAATATTAAATAAATTAAATTTTATTAAATTATCCATCACGACCCAAAACAAAAAGATTCAATGGGGATTGGAAATTAAGGTAAGCCGACCGAGAGTCGGTTTGGTAGCGGTGGGTGGATAGGATTTGGCTACTCCTGCAGCATATGGAACGTTAATCCAACGCGCCCCACTGGGCATTAAACAGCGGCTTCGGAGCCTGAGGATTTTGGGAAATCCAAACGGCCCGAAAGCGGTGGGCTGGAAATCCACGTCTTATTCCTGCCACTTGGCAAACTGCCTTTGGCACTACTCCAAGAAGATAGCACGTGTAGCGGCGGACCAAATGCCTTTCCTTTGTCTTTAAATTACTACGCTGCCACTGCCGACTGCACCCCTCAGTCGTCCAATCTCTAGCGCCCAGCCTCATCATATCCGATACATCCGACCCGTCCAAGCAGCTTGATAAGTCAATTTTGCATTCTTCTAACTTTCTATTGTAAGAAGCAGAAAAATCAGTGGCTCAAGTTGTACAGTTTAGAAATCTTGGGACTGAAATACAGTATCTGAACTTCACCTTTTACTTTCGTTTTCCTTCAATACAGCTAAAATCAGATGAGGAATTTGATGAACGGAATGGATGGCATGAGTTCCCAAAGGCATGTGCCAGAGACAACTCGTTTGTACCGTAGTCGCGCACCAACCGTTTGCAAATCGGGCACCATCCGCGAGCCTCGCGCGTGCTGGCCGCACGCCATCCCCTACGCTCACTCGACGTGGACATTATTTTACTCAGTTTCTTTGGATAATTTACTCGCTATCCGAGTTCTAATATGCGGGCGTATTTTCCATTAATCTATACCGTTAGTCCGTTGCTTCCCTCTGTATTCCGTAGGATATTTGAAGTAACAGAAGATTTAGGCGTGGAAAAGGGTACTTATCTGAACGGTACACCTTCTGTCTGGGAGTGCGAGTCCCGGCCATGATGCATTAGCGTTGAAAAAGAATACATGGTTCTGATTATCGAGCCATGGGATAATATTAGGAAGAGGTGAGGTGCAATGTCCTCATCAAGGGGAAGTGGAATCACGGACCCACTCTAACTGCCACTTGGTGGCAAGGAAAATTTTTGGGTATTTGTAGAGATAATTATAAATTTTATCTAAAATTATATATGCCTATATTTTAAAAATATTTATAAATTTATAAAAAATTACAATCGTAATAACAATATCTTTGATGACTGTACATGTTTGCAAATGCCTTTTCTTTAAATCTTTTTACAATCAACCAAACACAAAGCTAAGAAGGCGAAATGCGTAGGATAGTTAGCTTATTTACATCATAATCATGGGGGGTGAAGGCCGCCTTTGGAACCTGGGAAGCAATGACAGAGGCCGCTGCCGCAGTTGCTTTCGTCTGGAAGACTTGAATCTCAAGCAATTGCCGGTCTAACAACGAAATGCGGAGTGGGATGGCGCCAGTCGGAAAGCGGATTCTCTGCAACGCGGGTTACAGATCCACTCTCTTTAGCCTTTTGCGTGTAGCAAATCAAAACCTCACACGTAGCAATGTGGGCTTTTGAAATCCCCCGTCGTTGAACCTTATTACGGTGTCAAGATAAAGGAAGATACGTAACAGCGATCGGTGGTCCCAGCGTAGATACTTAATAGATCTTTATGCAACAATGAAAAGAATTTCTCTTCAACCCTAAGTTATGGGGTAGCAATCCATTTATTATCTTTAAAAGATTAGAATTATTAATAACATTTTAATTATTATATTTTTGTTTTTATAAATTTTATTCAAATAAATATCTAATTAAGTCATACCAAATAAAAAGAAAAAATTGAGAACATAATTTTTACAAGCTATGATAATATGATATATTTGCACAATATGACGACGTGGTAACATCTATTATCTACAATAATCACCTTGATTGTATTATTCTAAAATTTATATCTATTCAAAATTTAAGTGAGTCACAGTAAATATAAACTTGTAGAATTTTCTACAAATAATTTTTAAAATCTTAACTAAATATATCATGCAACGCATAATGATTGTTTTGCATCTTACAGGATACACTCTGTATCAACATCTGCATGCGATCTTTCGATTGTACCTGAACGAAGTTTCAGTGGGGTACTTTCCGTGGAAGCAGGCACGTGCGAAGGGGGCCGCAGCCAGTCAACAGTCGCCGGGCCAAGGAAAACCACGGGCATGGGCGCGTTGGTTTTGCGTTCTTCCACGCAGCTGTGGACACCGTAGCTGCCCATCTGCGGAGGAAAGCGATGGTCGTCCTGACTCTCCCAAACATGTCGATTGGACCGCCTATTGAAATTCTCTTTTCCCATTTGCTTCGTTCTCAAGAATGTAAGATGGTATTTGGGTCTTCACCTTGTGACTTTTATACGATTGTTGGTTATAAATGAGAACATCGCACCTTTTTATCTATTATTATAGACGTATTTATAATGTCAATTTATTGACATTATTCAGATTAAAAGCATACTAAAAAATTTTTTGTCATTAAATAAACAACTCAAGCATTTCGTATTAAATAGCATTATAGCTTGAGAACTAAGCTTTAGAATTAACTTTTAGATTATTTATTCAAATTTAATTTAAAAGTTAAATTAAAATTAGTTATGGATATTGTTCTGATGTTTTCTCAGTCTTCTCTGGTCGTATCTTTATTAAAGATTATTTAGAGAACAGGTTTAGGTGTGACCCAAATAGATAAGAAGGCAATTTAAAGGGAAAATGAGATGATGGAACTTTTTGTATTATTATATAGATATATTTACTAATAATTTGTGGGATTTGAGCTTTACAAAATCGTAAATTCCTGGAACTTGATGGTTCAATTAAAAAAAGACAAAGAAAGAAAATTGAAATACATTACTCAAACTTTATTCGTAAACTTGTGCTAGGCTTTGAAATTTTAATTTGAAGAAGTGTTCAAGGCAATCTCAATTGAAATTATATTAGTTTATATGAATACATACTTGAATGAAAACCTTTTCAGAATCCTACTTTGAGTCAACTTAAGTTTAGTTAAGCATGAACTTAATCCAATTCCTTAATTTTAATTGGACTATATTTAGATGTAGAGGCCCATGTGGTTGGGTGTGTTTATTTGTCCGCATAAACATACCTTTTACATCTCCCGGCTACCTTGAGCGAAGCTTTCCGAGAAATATCAATGTCGCTTACATGTCGCTTCTTCGTTTGCTTCGATTCATGGGTTCCATATTTGATTTATTCAAAATGGTGCAGTTGATTTGAAGACTTGGCAATGGAAAGAAGGGAAGAACGTTCGCACGAATCTGCCTGCAACCTTCAGACCATGGCAATCAAAAGATGGAACGCACACCCACTGCAGCACAGGTACGCAAACGTTCAAGCGACCGACAGCTACGATGCAGAGGTTGGCTATATCAGCACACATCTGCCATTAAAGCTTCAGTAACGTACGTGGACATACATCCACTGATCCCATAACAGCTTTAGTTATATGATAATTAGCTAGTGTACTTGAGCACACCGTACACATACACTTGCCACGTAAAAGTTTTATTTAAATCTTATTGGTTGGATAACTCTAATTTCTATTAGTTATATAAAAATATAATGATATATTACATAGGAGTGTGTAAGTATATATTAAAAATTTATAGTGTTCATAAATAAGTTTTTTCTTGCCCATATAAGCCCCGCTTGAAATTACTTTTCAATTTTTCATGTTATATACAATCGGAGTCCTAGGATTGGATCTACATTCAACTTCAACGCCGGCGTATTAGGCTAAACACAAATTTTATATAATTAGATTTGCAGAATCTCTTTGTAATTCCAAGCAAAGTGGGACCTAATTTTATATATTTTTATTAATCCGATCACTTTAAATTAAATTTATTTATTACCAAAAAATAAGTATTTAAAAAAATCTAGATGGACTAGAGAAGATAAATAATTGTCTATTTAAAAAATTATCATATAAACTATAATGAAAATATATTTAATGGATTAAGTAATGTGGTTCCTAAAAATCATACAAATAATTTGAATGATGAAAACATTCATGCGGCAATTTTGTTTATTATGAATCATTTTAACATTCTATTTAGCCCATTTTTTTGAATCTAACAAATAAATAATATTTAAAATAGTTTTAGTAGATTAGTTTAACTATAAATTATTTATTTATGTGCTCTACCTTGCCGAAGTTATATAGAAGTTACATTTGATTAGGCTAAAATAAACTTAAGCATGTGCATAACTACTTGTAATTTTTTGCTCGCACACAAATTCTCTCTATTTCGTAATATTTTATTTTTCATCCGGAAAGTCTATGAAATTAAAGAAGAGCGACGTGGCATTGTCTGGTTGTGGTTGGCGCAGCTGAAAACCATGTGCCGAGCAACCGCCAACAAGACCTAGAAATTTCTAGTTTGAAGACTTTTTTCTTCTTTAATGTCGTTTCATGATTGGTGGACGTATCTTTACGTTATTCTATTGTCTGGACTAGTGCGGCGTAAGTACGCTGCATGCCAAGCGTATGGAGGATGGGTTGCGTATCTTGAAAGATGCTGAGGTCTTCTAATCCTAGCTTTAAGTTGAATTAAGTTATAAAGATTCATACACGGGTCCAGATCTTCTTCTGTCCCCTCTTGAAATGTGTGCATTGGACGCATATTGATAATGCAGCCGAAAGCCACCGATCTCTCGAATATTGCCCCATTCTTTATAAATAATTATAAAGAAAAATCAGATTAGTAGAAGATTATATATTTTTGTGTAATTGGCTGCACTCAATATTTTCATTCAACTTTGTTATTTGAGTCCATTGTGATGTTTTTATTAGATCTAAGTCAATTATATTATTTATTTTTATATTTTTAATTATCAATATAAAAATCATCTTGGTTAAAAATTCATGTAGGCCATGACAATAAAACTTCTTTAAATATATGTAAAGTAACATAATTTAATAGTCTTTTAGTATGAATCTCTTGTACTTATCGATAAGTATATAAAAGTAAATAATATGATTAATTTCAATTTAATGAAAATATTATGATAAACTCAAATAGCAAGGTGGTGGTATATAAATATTCATTGTAACTGGTTGAATACAAATATTTCTTTATTAAAAATAGATAAATCTCATATTAATTAAAAGAGAATAATAACTCCATTTTGAAGCATTATTTTCGTTATAGTCCACTTAAATTTCTAATTGAATTGATTTTAATCATTATTATTAAATGAATAACGATAAGCACCATGGATAGAATAGATCTCATCAAATGATCTTGTTGACCCCATATAGAGTGGTTTTACATTTGGATATCGTGGAAACGGATTCTAAGTGCTCAAAGCCGATTAAAGATATAGATACTAATAAGAAATAAATAACAATATTAAGAGTAAATAAAGATAATAGATATTCTATAAAAATTTAAAAAAAATAAAGGGAGAGTAACTTATCCTTACGAATGCGCTTGTAACCAAACACCCAAGCCAGCTGGTAATTAACAAAGAGTGCTGACCCTCCGTGAATTACAAAGTAGTACAACCTTGAGCACAACCAAAAGAGGGAAAGATGCCAGCCATTCGGCTCATGGAGTCTGTCATTGCAAGCTTATCTACACCGTCCAAGTTGCAGCTTATGTAGATTATGGACCATCCACGTGTTCCTACTGACAGCTCTACCTGGATGTCGTCATCTGAGGAAATTATCGACATGTATTTTTTTATGTTATCCCCACCGGTTATGATTATTGCTCAGCCATAAAATGTCTCTTTGGCATGGCGTGCCGGCCTACCAAGAAATATATCAGCATAGATTCCCACGTGGCATGTCAATTCAGGCAAAACAGAATAACGTAGTCAGTTGCATTGTCATTCACACGTGGCCACACGTGAAATCGAGTATGGGTGGATTCGGCATACCAGAAATATGCCAATCTTCTAATGTAAGTGGGCCCATGCACAAATAAGAAGTGGACCGTCGTATTCTCAAGAATATGCCTTAACATTCTCGTCTCACATACAGCTTGCATTGCTGCTCCACATACATGCATGCAATCCACCCACCTTGTTGATTCGTTGAATGAAAAGGAATGGAAAATTCAAAAAAGAATAATCTTAAAAAATTAAAATAAATAGTTATAGGTGAAAATTCCAAAATAGAAAAAGGTGTGATCTGATTCATTAGCCTTTAAAATGACCTTGACCATGTCCTTGAAATTATCTAACAAATCTTTAATTTTCAGGATTTATCTCCTGACTTGATTTAGTGGCTATCAAGATCAGTGAGACACGATCTAAATGAGGCTACCATTGGATGGTCTTAATTATATCAGTAAATGCTCCTACTTGCAATATAATTAAGAAAATTTATATTTAGATGATTAACAAAAACATTGTAAAATGACATAAAAACTATAAGACTAATGAAATTTTTAGGGTGTAGAAATCCTAAAGTATAGTTGGCGGTTGTGATGGATATTGCCCACGCCACAATCGAACCACATATGGTGTTCTAGTAAGATATGAAATCCCTGGACACCCATAAGCGATACCTCATTGTCTGCCCATATCGCTTGCAACCCCATAGCCGAAGGGAGATACCATTGCAATACTGCTTGCTATCCAGAAGACTAAAATGTGGCTTGGAAAGCATAGCCAATTATCGCAGTTGCTTGCAGATTGCCTACCAATAACTAGCAACATGTGTTTAAAGAATTTTGTATGAAAGAACGCAGCTGAATACTTCAGCCGCTTGCCATGACCTTGGTGATTTCAATGGTCGAAAAATTTAAATGTTTCCTTGTATTTAATGAGCATTAACTACTCCTAACGATTGAATTTTGAAGAAAACTATAAAAGAAGTTAAGTTAAGATGTTCATTAGGTTGTTGCAAGCATTCATTGAGCCTTAACCTTCAATCCTTTTTTTGCTAACTAAAGTCAAACATTCAATTTTCATAAATATTTCATTCAAGGCTTTCACCTACAACAAAAAGAGAAGAATCTTCGACATTCAAGTGTGCTTTCAAGAGTATTAAAGCTTCCTTGAGCTTTCAAAGATACACATTCAAGAAGTGCAATTTCTTTCTTCCTTATTTCTAGTTGTGTGTTTCCTTGAGTTGGTATTGAAGACCAATCTCAAGAAGAATAAGAGTGATTATTGGAGTATGATTCATAATCAATTTATTAGCTTGTATCACGCTACTTAGAGATGAAATCTAGAAAAGTGCATTGACACTAAATAATTTATGCCTCATAGAGCTCAAATTTAGAAGAGTGCATTGATATTAAGTAATTTATATCCACTAAAGCTGGAATCTAAAAAAAGTGCAGTGACATTAATTTGTATTCTTTACGAAGATAGTGGAACCCAAGATATTAGGGAGAGTGCTTAGAAGAGTGGAGTAGAGAAGTTATCTTGAACTATTATACATCATGTTTATCATGTTTGATTGCTTATATTACTTGATTCCTTACATATAGATTGCAAATGCTTTAAAAGGAGAGATTTTAAATTTTTCATAAAAAATTTATAAACTAAATTCACTTTCCTCCTCTTGGGTTAAGCTTAGCCAAAGGGACCAATAATATCTACGTGTTAGGGAACCATAACATAGCACAGGATACATTTTATAGTTGGTAGAGCACGTCAAACCTTAACTCCGATAGAAAATTTATTCAAATTGCAGCATAGCTCCACAAGGTTCTACCTGGAAGTGGTACCACTCAAAGAGGGATTTTCAATAAAATTAAAAGATGTTAATCCCCAGGAAAACCTCTCCATTTAGGAAATCTCGTATAATCTCGATCATCTTGGCATATGCCATTGCCCTTTTCTGTATCAAGCAAGGCTCAACTATAAAAACACAAGTATGCACACCCTATAAAAAAAAGTTCTCTAATGGTTCTATTACTGACTTAAGCGTCAAAGTATTCATGCCGAGACTATCTTGACACCCTTTGACATTTTTTATGTTTTACAAAATCTCCAGGCAAGATTCTCTAAGAGTAATTTGGGTGAAAGTCCAAAAACTAACGTCATCTATGGGAAGGTTCATTAATTAATTCATGGTAAATAGACATCTAAACAACATGAATTTTCCTTCATCCAATCCTTCTTAGGAGATAATCCATCTCCTACAGCTGAGCCAGAATAGACATGCTTTGGAATAATTATTGTAAACAAACAACCTCATTACGCAGTAAATAATGCAATAACAAATGAAATTCATTGAAAGGATATTTGCTTCAAACAATCAAAGAGGTAATCCTTATAGCTAACCCTTATAACGATTTGGAAACTGAGAATAATGTTAGAGCTGGTTATCAAGTAAGGCCTGACCTTCATAATAATCCTGTGCTCCCACGAGGAGTAAGATCAATAATAGTGTCAAGGCAAGAGCCAATACCAGGTGTTATACCTAATGTAGGGATGATAGAAGGTGCACTTGCTACAACCCACACTAGGCATTATGATGCAAGGGAACCCCTTCCTTGTTGAGGGAAAAGAAAATATTGAAGGAATCCTCAATCATCTAGTCAGATCTACCAATGTCGCAAGGGAACTAGCTTAGTGATAAGCAGATGCTCATGTGCGATAGACAATCATAATCTAGAAGAGGATGAAGTGTAGTCCCATGTCTAAATGCAAGCTCATATACTCCTAAAAGAAAGGATTAAAGGATTACAAAAGAGAATTTCATTAAGGCGCACAAAATATGGGTGAGTAATATAACAAATTTCCTTTACAAAAGAAATTATGAAAGAGCCCTTATTAAAGGGATTTAAGGTCCCTCGTATCAACGCCTATAATGGAAAAATGGATTTAGGAGTCCACTTTTCAAGATTTGATGACCAGATGAACTTCATGAGAGCATCCAATGCCATCAAATATCGACCCTTCCAACCAAAATTAAAAGAAGTGACATTATCTTGGTGTCGAACATTGGATCCAAGATCCATAAGTACTTTTAGGGAATTGCAAATACAATTCCTAGCTAATTTTGTATGAGTAGTGTCAACAAAAAAGTATTATGAAAATGTTAATAGTAGTCAAATAGAAAGAAGGAGAGTTTCTTCATGAGTATGTTGATAGGTTCGATGGATTATATTAGACTATAGCAATGACCATATTACAAAATGGGATTAAAAGCAAATAAATCAAATATAAAGATCCTGTATGAAAACCATCTTTAATTTTAGAAAAAAGTAGGATACTAGATTAGGAAATCGGCAACCATTTTGTCATATTTCATTAAAGTGTCATACACATGAGCAAATATCGTCGGGAGAATATGCTCCTCGTATGAATACATCATATTGAATACCAAAAGCTACTAGCGAAAACTTTTGTTTTTGAAATTAAAAAAAGTTAATTCGATAGTAGCTTATGTAGAGCAGAAAAACTGCTTCCAAAAGTAACAAAAGCAAAAGGAAAGTGAAAGCATTGCTTTTTATGCGGAAACATTAGATTGTTGGGATAGCTAGAGACATAATGGAAGCATCAATAGTTAGAAACTATTGGGTACATCTCAGAAGCATCTAGTGACCAAGCACACAAGGATATATGAAACAATTATTAAACAAAAGCGTTGTATAGTAGGAGGCGTCAGAAGTGATTGTAAGCATTATCTAAACATAAGCATTTGGAAGTGTCATCCAAATAGAAATGTTGATTAGGTGCATTAAACTTAGTAAAAGTAGAATTATCATTCAAGCACATAAAGATGTTATTACTTTAGGAGTAGGAAGATAATAATTAATTGATTTCACTACAAATAAGGGGTTCACTGAAGTAGACTTCAATAGAAAAAACACTTTCTTCAAAAAAACTAAAAGTTCTTATCAACATTGACAAAGACAAAAGTATGAGAGAAAAGTTTAAAAATTATACAATTTTATTTTGTCAGGGCATCTATGACTACCCTGAGCTCGGTAATTTGGCATCGAGCATTTGTTAGCTTTTTCTCGAGGACCTTTACCCGGTTTAGAGGCTCCATATGCTCCATAGCACGTTCAATAAAGCACCAGTCGGTCACCAAAAGTGATGAATGTGCAAACTTGCATTGAGCTTCAAGAGCTCGATCTCTCGAAGTAATTTGCTAATCTCTTAAATGGAGGCCAGGTAATTCCTTAAATTGGAACTCTATGGGTCCATTTTTAGAATAATATTCAACTATTTGTGGATGGTGAATAAGGAAATGAGAGTGGTTTCTATGGACTTTTCGGAACAAGTTTCTACACATCAAAAAACTTTCACACAAGGTGAATTTAAAAAGGGCTAAAAATAGCCTATATTGATACTAATATATGGATATACATTAACGTTGATGCGCGAACTTATGTTTTATAAGTGTAGGAAATTGAATATCATGAAAGTGGCCACAAAAGACCAAGCAAACTGGAAAGACGGATTTCATTGTTTCTCCTTGAAGGGGGACTAGTGTTAGGAAATCTAACATAAAATAAGCTTTACAACTAGCAATGCTATTATATCAGACCCCAATTCCAATAGAAGACCTATTCAAATTGCAACATTGCTCCACATGATTTCATCTAGAGGCACTTCTACTCAAAGAGAGACTCCTAATAAAATTTAAGGATCTATAATCTCTAGGAAAATCCTCTAGTCAATAAACTTTGTATAATCCTGATCATCTCGGCATGTGCCACCATTCTTCTATGCTTTGACCAAGGCTTAACTATAAAAATATAGGTATACACACTCTATGAAAAAAACTCTATCTTCATACCTTCCTCATCTTATTATTGACTTTAGCGTTAGAGTGTTTGCACTAAATCACCATCGATGTTTTCTTTGTTTTATAGGATTTTCAGGCTGAAATCTGATCTTGCCTGAAAATCCTATAAAACAAAGAAAATTATAAATTTTGATCAATTTATAAAATCTGATCTTGCCAAAACACTATGTGAGCTCTAAAATCTTATCAAATATCTTATCAAAATTTGACCAGGTAAAGTTTTATTAAAATTTATAACGGTTAAAAGAGTCTTTTTGCAAAATGTTTTTATAAAAAATACAAATATACAAAATCAATAGTCATGGAGAAATAATTGCAAATTAAAAAATGGTGAGAGAAGTAAATGCAAATAGTCCTAAAATAAATAAAGGATAGTATTTGAAAATATTGATAATGATAAAAAATAGATGACTTTAATGAAGGTGCATGTCAAATTAACTTTATAAATGAAAAATTTCCAGAAATTTCTTTCCTTTTTTTTTTTCTAGCAGCAGGACATAGGCCACATGCATGAATGTGTCAGCAAGCGAGAGTTTGGGTTTGGAGAGAGCAGTTGAGAGGAATGTGAGGTTGAATATATAATTAGGTGGTTGGAAAGGAAATGCTTCAGCTTTCCACGGAATTTGGGACTGAAAAAAGAGTGAAAGATGCCTAAATGTGGGGCTCATGTTTCTGTCTCCAACTCTAATAAATCAGCGCATCTTGTAGGTGTCATCAATTCGTGCTGTAGACGAAATTGGGGGGTTGATCTAGTTTCTCAATTTAAAACCCAAGAACATCATTGAAACACCCAAAATCTTTGGGCATTGATTCCTTAGAGCCGTTTGCATGAAAGCTTGCTGAGGAATCTCTCTACTTGAACTCATTCAGACCGATTTGAAGAAAATTTAATCTATCCATCATGTTTAATATTATTCATTTGTCAGTAACATTCAATCATTTTTATTAAAGACCTATGTGTATCATATATAAGGCAAGGAATATAATAAATTTATGTATAGTCTTAAATATTTTAATTTTATGCCTTACCTATTCCTTTTATCAAGATAATTTTTATGTTCCTAGCTAGTTAAACAAACTATGCTAAATATGATATGAGTGGATTAAATTTAATTATCTAGTGAGTTCAGATAGAAAACTACCACAAAAAGCCTTTTGTAGAATCAATTTTAAGGGATTAATGCCAAAGTATTTGTTATTTAATTAAAGATGAGTACCGCAAAAATGTTATAATTGTTTATTCAATTTACTTAAGCTTACAATGCCAATATGGAAATTAAATAATGTAACAACCCGGGGCTCCAGTGTGATATTGTCCGCTTTGGGCACACACCCTCACGGTTTTGTCCTGCAGGCCCGTCACGTGCCCCGCCAAAACGGGTTACACCTTCACATCCAAGCCCCCACAATATAGCACAGCACTCCCTCCCTCACCCAGGCGATGTGGGATGCCACTCACGCCATCCACCCCTCAAGGACCTCAGTGTCCTCAC
>JAYJMB010001005.1:0-17285 GCA_036873735.1 Pouteria campechiana | reverse complement strand
TTAACATGATAAGAAGAGAACTAGGTATTCTAGATCCTAATGCATAAAATGCTTAGTTTATTAAACAAATTAGCCATTCTATGTTCTTATCTATGCAAAACAGAAAATGAAATAAATTCAAGTCTTTCATGTTCCAAGAAATATACAAATACATATTTAATTATCTATCCTAGTAATAATTCCTAAATAGACATGAATCAATAAGTAATATATAATACTTAAAATCCACAACTCTAAAAAAATATCCATCTTACAAAGTTTCAGACTTAAGTTAAATTTTGGACTTCGAAGTTTCCGAAGCCCCAAACAAAAGCATCCGAAGAACGGCTAAGGCCTCCAAAGCAACCCCAAATTAATATAGCCAAAACATGTTAGTATTTTAGAGATCTTTTTATATCTATCAATAAAGGCACTCAAGTGCCTGCAAACTCTCCAAAAGCTAAAACCCTTCTTCTCCAAACTCTCGAAACCCCTCCTTCAGAGAAGACGGTCCATCTTCCTACCTCTTTTAAATCTAAGTCACAACTTTCTCTATCAACCTTCTTGCTTTCTCCGACTTCAATCCCAGAAATCCCATTTCCTTTCCAAAAAGCTAGAACTTTCTATCAAAATGGTGAGAACAAAAGGAGTTGAAAGCAAGAGGAAGGAAAGAGAAAATTCTCCACAAAAAAGAGCAACCATGAAGGCAAGACAAGAAACTAATACGCTGGAGGTAATATTTCTAAATATTTCATCTAATTGTTCTAGATTCATAGAAAAATGTGAGGACAAAAGGATAATCAAAGGGAAAGTATTCAATTTCAAAGCCTTTGGTATGAAATTAGAGGTATCTGAATGGTTGAGCCACCAAGGCTAGAATGCCTATGTGAGTTACAGAGACAGTTTGTATCCGAGAGTAGTGGGAGCACTGATCTATAATCTCAATACTAGAACAAAACGATCATGGTTAGGAGAAAGAGGAATGGAACTATCCCAAGAGAGTTTAAGAAACTATTTCAATCTCTCTGAAGAAGAAGAAGAGGAGATTGTATGGCCTTCAAGAGCAATGCTATTCTTAGACTTAGCAGAAACTAAGATAGATGAAAAGGAGAATTATTTGCATGCTAGTCACTTGAATGTAAATCTCAGGTTAGCATATCTTGTTGTTATGAACAATGTATATCCTAGAAGAGGAGCTACAAGAGATATATCTAAGAAAGATACCAGAATCATATGGGCATTAAAGAATAGAAGAAAGCTAAATCTAGCTAGACTAATGATAGATCACATTCACTTGATCAAGAGCACCACAAGGTTTCCCTTACCTTATGGAATGACTTTGATTAAACTGATCAAGGAAGTAGGAGTAGATATCTCAAATGAGAATGAAGAGCCTCCAAGAAACATAGACCAATTGGATGAGAAAGCTATGAAAAGAATGGGCTTTAATTAAACTGCACAGGGTTGGATCTCTAAAAGACCAAGAAGAGCAAATCAATTGAAAAGATCTAGACTTGATAAAAGCCCAGAAAGAAGAGATGTTACAAAATAAGCTACTAAACAAAGGCAAGAACTCTCCTTACATGAAGAAGAAGAAAGAAGTGAAAGACAGGACTTCATAAGTCTACCCGTAGAAACAAGAGAAGAAGTCTCCAGTAGAGAAGAACAAACAGAAGCTTAGAGAATAGAAAAAGTTCTAAGAGAGGGATGAAGAATACACATAGAAGATATTGTAGAAGAAATTTATAGAGAGAATGTATATGAAGAAACAGCAGCAATGGATATGTCATCATACACTCAAATGAAATCCCCTTCACCCATTAGACCCACTCACACTCACCAACCATCCACCTCATCAATTCCTACTTCACAACAAATCCTACAAGACCTATAGGATAGATTATTCATGATTGAACACTTTTTGCAAACCTTAGCCCTCCAAATGAATAGAATGGATCACAATCTTTCAACTTCCATATCATCTATGATCCTAAGGGTAGATAAGATTGACTAGCGACTTAATTCTCTACAAACTCTAGTAGAATCATTCAAAGGTCAAACCTATCATTCTTATTTAACTCCACATCAAACCCATTTCTATCCACCTAAACTCACTTTCCATCACCTCCACATCACTCATCAATAGTCAGAAATAACTCACCAATAACAGTGATGTCTTCACCTTCACCTCCTTATCCATCATTATCATCTGTTATTCTAGAGGTTGCTCAAACTGATAGTCAACCTCCTTGAACACAACCTCCGTCAATTCCCAACACTAAAAACCTCTTCAATTTGCTAGAGGATTATCTTACCAATCCTCATAGAGCTATTGTCAAACATGGAAAGTATCCCATCATAGTGCCTTTACTTGGAGTTTATTTTCTTCCTCCAGGACCATCCATCTCTTTGGACTAGACTTGGATGGATCTCATTAAATCTGGAGAAGTAATCCCTGAATGGATTGTGAACCTTCCACCAGAATGGAATACACCCTCAATTCATCCAGAGTGGAGAAGACCTCCCACTCCTCTAAAAACTCCACCATAAAGTCCTTCACCCTCTCCTCCAATAGTTGCTGATAATAATCTTGATTTTCTCCTTCATATATCCAATCCAATCAAGATGACAGAATCAGAGTTTAGGATCAAGTTAGCAATCAATTCTAAAGTTGTTAGAATGTTTCTTTCTCAAGATATCCATATACATCTTCAAAAATATCCATTCTTTGAACTTGAGGATCCTAACATTCTTCATAGGATTCTACTCCTTCTAGATCCTCCATTGACTCCAAAGAACCACAAAATTCACATTCCTAATAAAGAGTCAATTCTTCAAGATTACTTTGAGAAACTTCTTAAAATACTTCCATTGTCAAAACCTCTTAGAAAAGAGTTCCATCTCCCTCATGTTATCATAAATTCTTTATTCTCACTAAGGAAGAATTCATTTTCTACAACAATGCCAACTTGGAGGCCATTGCTGACAATCTGCCTCTCCCATATCCTCAGATGAATGATCCTTCTATCCAAGAAAGGATAAGGCAGATAAAACCTCCATCATGGTGTCAACCTCTTCCACCACCTTCCTCAACTTCTTCCAAAACCAAAAATCCTAGAAAACCACCTTCTTCTTCTAAAAAAACCAAAAAGCCACCTGCTATCCCAAAACCAAAATCATCACCTTCATTTCAACCATCCACTCCAAAACCAAAAAGGAAGCCTAGAATTCCACCTCCCAAAGAACATAAAAGGCTCCTTTTGAAGGAATAACCATGTATATCAGACATACATAACTGGGATGAATGCAAACACAGAGGCTCTCATAATAGGGACTCTTGTAGCATTTCTTGAGCTGCTGGATTCAAAGTTTCAAGAAAGAATAGATTTCACCTATGCTCACAGTTGTGGAACTACAACTTATACACATGAACCTCCTGTGGCAGTTCCAAAAGATCCATTTTTTATTCGATCTCCTCCACCAAAAAAGGCTAGAACATCCAAGCCCTCTCCCAAACCATCTTCTTTTGAACCCAAGCCACCTCTTCCACCTCTTCAAGATGTATTTCTCAAGACATACCAGAGAAAACCCAAACCACCCAAATAAACTTGCTGCATTTTACATTTTTTTCTCTGATGTATTTTTTTTTCTTTTGATGTATCTAAAATTTTGAAAAGCTCAATATATATATATGCATCTTTTTTGACATATTGCTGCTTGTTTCCTCCTTTTTGATTATGACAAAAAGGGTGAGAAAATGTGATCATATGATATAAACTAAAATGATACATGCATGTATAAAATGACCTGTAAATGAAAATTTCTACAACATACAATTAAAATAATATGCATCAAATTAGGGGGAACTACACTAAATTAGTCAATAGAAATCTTTATGAAATATTTGCAAAATAAGTTGCTTTAAATTTATTGTTAGACAAGCTTTGAAAGGTATATCACTTATTGTCATCATCAAATAGGGGGAGAATGTTGAACATATTATCTAGCTTGATTTTGATAACGAACATTCTTAACCAAGTATGTTTTGATAATGAACAAAGACATAAGTGAAATATTAAGGTACTAACAATCTGTTCTCAAGTATGTTGCAGAAATTAACTCATACTCAACTTGAGAATAACATTTTATGATGATAAAAGGAAGACACAAAGTAAATGCTCTTTTAAAATTAAGTAAATAAATTTTGTATCTACTTAAAACAAGAAAACAAAAATTTTGAAGTCCTAAAGACATCCTTTGGAGCCAACAAAACCAACCTCAGAGTTATCTCAACATGCTATCGAGTAAAATGGAAAGCTTCGAAATTATCACAAAGCACTTTGGAGTTAATCAAGAATCTTCAGAGTAGTCACAACATGTTTTAAAGTAAATTGAAAAGCTTCAGAGATAATTGAAAAGCTTCAGAGAAAGCCCAAGACAAGCTTCGGAATCCTTATAGCGTGTTTTGGAGTTATCACAAGTCTACTTCGGAGTCTTTTTCAAAGCTTCAGACAAGTCACAACGTACATCAGAATAATCAAGAAGGCTTTGAAATCATCAAGTATGCTTCGGAGTAGTCATAGAAGTTTTAAAGTAGTCATAGTACACTTTGGAAACAATAGGACAAGCTTTGGAGTTAATCAGCTATGCTTTGGAGTAAACACATATGCTTCGGAGAACTTAGAGTCATGTTTCGAAGTAAATTTGAATAAGCTTTGGAGTAAATAGACCCGCTTCGGAATCCTCAAAGCCTCACTTTGGAGATAATGACCAAGCTTCAGAGATATTAAACAATACTTCAGAATCATCTTTCTGAAGCATTAAAAGTTTAGAAAATCCAAACTTCTTTCTATAAAAGATTGTCACAACTAAGAAGGCATACTATTATTTTAGAGAATCTGAAGAAAAATAAATCAAGTCATCCAAAATCATTCAAGACACAACTATTCACTCGTCTCTTCGGAAGAACCAAAAAAGCAATTTTAGAACATTAGTGATGAAAGTGAACATTGAGGAAAGTCAGCGACATAGTAGTAAACCGATACCAAAATGCAGCAAAGTCAGATGTTAAATAAAATATAAGGTGAAGAAAGATATTTTTGAATGTTTGAATGTCTTCCAAAGTCAGCAACGGAAAAATTTCTCTTAACCTATAAAATAGAGATTCAGAAACAAAAGAAAAACATATCTTGAATATCGCTAATCATTGCTGAAAATACAAAGAGCATTCAAAATCTTCCTTCAAAGTTCAACTCCAATTACTACATCTCTATCAAAAGTTCTTAAAGTCTAAATCGCTTCTCAATCAAGGAGTTTGAATCTTTTACTCTCACTGCTTATTCATTTACCGAAAGTTTAGAATTTTATGTAGAAATCTGTCTAAGTAAGAGACATCAATCTATACACTTCATTTTAGTGTTTGGAACACAAGTAGAGTACTTGGTGTTTAAGTATTGAAATAAGCAAGTAGGGAACTTTTTAAAAGGGTATAAATTTGTTGGTGAGCTTTGAAAACCAACAAGTTGTAAAAGTTTGTGGTTAGCTTAGAAAACAAGAAGTTGGTTGGTGAGCTTGTTGAAAAACCAACATGTATTTGATTAGGTTGATCAAGGTATTAGTGGAACCTGAGTTCAGTAAAGGAGACTGACTTAGATAAGTGGAGTAGAAACCTAGAAAGGGCCAAACCACTATAAAAATCTTATGTTGTATTTTGTGCAATTTATTTTACTTATTCATTCAACACTTTAATTATTTGATTTGTCCAAAGAGTTTTAAAGCTCAATTCAACCCCCCCCCCCTCTTGAGCTACCATTGTATAAGGGACTCTTATGGAAATATAGATTAACTTAAATGCTTTTGATGATTTCTTATGTGTTGAATTTGAAAATTTTGGTAAAAGGTTTGGTGCTAGAAAAAGGAACTTAGATCTTTAATACTTGAAAACAAAGAGCTAAAAGAAAAGACCAAAACCTTAGATGAGGAGGTTGACAAGTTAAAAAATGACAAAGAAGCTATATAAGAGGTGATTGAAAAGTTCTCAAATCCCAAAGAATTGGTAATTAGATACTTGACTTTGAAAAAACTTGTGATAAATAGCAAACTTGGAGGTGGTTGGCTTGAAAGAGAAACCTTACTATTCCAAGATCCTACCCAAAGTTATCAACTTTATCAACTCAACAAATGATAAGGGTGAGAGCTTAAAAATCACAAGAAAGAGTAGAAGTTCAAGTAGTGGAAATTCTACTAGGTACCGTAAAACTAACACTCATTATACTACAAGTAGTTCAAATTCAATTTATCATTATTATAACTACATTGGACATAAAATATCAATGTTTGAGATATTTTACATGGATCTATTGGGCCATCTAGTGTGCTTGATCTTCAAGGAAAGAAATACGTATTTGTTATTGTTGATGACTTTTCCGGATTTGCTTAGGTAATATTTCTTTCAAGTGAGGATGAGATATTTCTTTCATTTTTTATATTTTTCAAAAAGGTACAAAATGAGAAACAAATGACAATCATATCTATTAGAAGTAACAATAGTGGTGAATATGAAAACAAAAACTTTGCCAAACTTTATGAGGATCATGGATTCACCACAACTTCTCTACATTAAGGACTCCCCAACGAAATGATGTTGTTGAAAGGAAAAATAGAATTTTTGTAAGAAATAGCTAGAGCCATGCTTGATGAGAATGGTTTACCTAAGTATTTTTGGGCTAAAGCATTTAGTATAGCTTGCCATATTATTAACTGTGTTTATGATAGACCAATTCTCAAAAAGACACTATATGAGCTTTGGAAAGGTCTGATGTATCATACTTTCATACCTTTGGTTGCACTTACTATATGTTGAATATTTATCATATTTTAGATACCTAAATTCACATATTTTGGTCCTTAATTGATATTATTTCATTGATTTTATATCCACATTTGATCAAATATTGCACTTAATAGATTTATTTGTGTTTCAAGTCAATTTGGTAGAATTTAGGTCAACTTGGGCCAAAACAAGCTAGAGTAGAAATCTTCATGGAGACATGTACCACCTGGGAGCAAAAATCCTAGACATTAATCAAGCATTAAACATGAGGATAAATGGATTTATGTAGCTGATTATGCCATGGATAGCTAGGTGAACAAATTATTAGATGCATTGTTGAGATTGATTGCTTGGAGATGAAGATCACATCACTTCAATTGCAAAACCCTAGCCACCACTACACATTATGGACATCCAAAACAATGCTAAATTACAAGGTCACAAAAATATCAAGCGAATAGAAGTTTGTTTAAAACAAATTATAGAATTTTATGCGCAAATCAGGTGGTTAAAATTCATGTGCATAAAATTTCTAAGTTGAAACATCAATTGGACTTATAATGGGGGAAATTCATTCCGTAATCAAGCGCATATGAAAGTAAATTTTCAAGTTTAGAAGGAAGGATTCTAGAAACACTATAGCACACTTGAAACTTTGTATCAGCATGAGTCAATACTAGAAAATTGCTATTTTTAACATTCTTTGTGCACAAGTAGGGGATAAATCCATATGTGGTTGTAACTATACCCTAAATTGAAGTTTATAAAAGGGAGAGTTGATGCAAATCAAAGGGAGGACATGACCTAGTGAAGGATTACAAGTTTTAGAAGAGAGTTTGAGTGCATTGCTTGGAGAATTGAAGGAAGAATTCAACTAGAAATTGGGTTTCTTTGTTCTGAATTTTCCTTCTTGTAGTGATATAAAGATGCTATGGGTGCTAGAGAAGAGTCCTACTAGAATTCCAGTAGAGTCTCCCTTATAATATGAGGGTTTGCACCTATTCAACAATTCTCATACCCATTGTTGCAGATTTTCCTAACACAAGTGCACATGGTGTCAACAACTAATAACATGAGAGTAGAGATTGCTCCCATGAGGACTATGATTACCAATTATCAAATTACTATAACCCTAAATTTTTTTTGAAAAATGGAATGATGAAAATACGAGAGAAAAGAAATTCTAAACTAATGGAAATTGACAAGAACACGGATCTAAACAACTCCATCAATTCTTCTCAAATTAAGTTGTAATTTCTTGATCTCCACCATCCTTCGTCAATTAATCTTCATGTAAATTCATCATCATAATTAATTTCCCATCAATTGGACACTAAACAGATTGGAAATCAACCCATATTGTTGTCCTTGGAAAGATCTTGCAAATCAATCATCCAAACTTGAAAATTAACTTTAATGCGCACTTGATTAGGGTTGTTTACCTCTTGATCAATGTTTGGCCCACTTGAAAATCATCAATTCATGACAAATTATTGCTGATTAAGTTTGAACTTGTCGCTAGAATATTTTTTAAAAACCAACTTGCGCATAATGCTCTGTAATTGAATTGCTTGCACATGAAGCATCCAAAAATAAAAACCCTTCTTCAATTGAATTGCCACACACACCTCCCACCATCTGATTTGCACACAATTCACATTAAAAATTCTATAAATACTTTGGAAACAATATGAAAAAGTTCATTGCAATGCAACTTGCAGAAATAAAATTTTAATTCCATGCCCATGAATGTTTTCCATGTGAAATTACATGAAATTTAATTAACTTTGCACATGAAAATTGCAATCTGAATTGCGCAATTCAATCTACATGAAATTGTGGCATGAAATCCTAATTAATATTCAAATCCTCTTAGGTAGCTCTGATGGCCCATTACTGATCTTGAAGTAATTGGAGTGATTGGATGAATTCAAAGCTTGGATGGACAATTGAGAAGATCTTCACCATTAATTGCATTCAACTTGTTGTTGTTGATTAATTGACTTGAAGTTTTCATACATGTGCATGTCCCACATGATTTCATAGCTAAGCCATCATGATAATCTTATCATTCTTAAGATGCCCAAGCCCAATTAAGCTATCAGATAGGCCTTCTACGCAAAAATAGCCTTTTCGACCCAAATTGACCTAAATTCCATCAAATTAACCTAAAAATCAAATTAAATCTACTGAGTCAATATTTAATCTAATGTTGATGTAAATCAATAAAATCATGTCAATTGAGGACCAAAAAATATGAATTTAGGTATTAAAATATGATAAATATGAGCTTATCACCTATACATACAATCCAAAAATCAATGAAAAATAATCACAATGTAATAACACATGGCCTCTTTGAACCTCTAATAGAATCAATTCACAAGCACACCTACAATACATGGTCCTCAAAGCATGAAATATAGATCTCGTAATTGCAACATGCCAAGTACAACATTCCCACACAGTCTAATACATCAAATTCATAGTTTGAATTTTTAAAATAAACAATAATAGTAAAATCATCAAAAGGAGATCCTTAGGATTTTCCAAGTCATTTGTGAATGTAAGGTGGCCCGCCTACACCCCACCATGAGTGCCAACCCCCAGTTGGCCGATTGCACTATCAACTAGAAACCATAAAGAAAAATAGTGTGAGTCTTAGCAAACTTAGTAAGTAGGTAAAATGAAAATCAATGGTAAATAATCAAGTGAAATGGCATACTCAAATAAATGAAAAATAAAATAAATCCATATATATCTATGTGTGTGTGTCTATATGTTTTTGTTTCTTTTTTGTTTCTTTTCCACACAAGCCATTAAGGCATCGCCACACAAGTGAGTATTCATTATGCATCATACTGATCACAAAGATCCAGTAATTCATACATTAATATCACAAGCCACTAAGGCATCACCACATAGGTGAGTGTTCATTATGCATCATACTAGTTACAAAGATTTAGTAATTCATACATTAATATCACAAGCTACTAAGGCATCACCACACAGGTGAGTGTTAATTATGCATCATACCATTCATAAAGATCCAATATATTAATATTATAAGCCACTAAGGCATCACCACATAGGCAAGTGTTCATTATGCTTCATATTAGTTACAAAGACCCAATAATTCATACATTGACAATCGCCAAGCCATTAAGGCTTCACCACACAAGTGAGTAATCATCACTCATCATGCAGGTCACAAAGACCATATCACTAAGATATACTATCAAGCACATGACCAAGATATTTCATCAAACATGCCCCTAAGGCCCAACTAATAACACATACTACTAAGACTAATCATCCAGAATTTAACCCATTACTAAGACTAATCATCCAAAATTGAACCCATGCCCAACATGGAACATAAACCATAACAAAGATCCATGCAAATCACAAAGAATGCATGCTAAAGGAAGATTTAGCATTAGCATGTAGCAATTGCATCTGCACTATTAGGAAACCATCTTAGACATAAACTCAAGCACTAAGCTTGTCTTTCTAACACTCATATCCAAAAATCAGATTCTCAACAAGAGATCAAGCATTAAATCTATAGGCTCCTCAAAACCCTAATTAAAAAGGAAAAGATATTGCTACAACATAAAAATCACAATGCTTGTACTCCAAGCAATGGTATAATTACTGTCCCCATCAAGTCAAGCATTCAGTAATTAATTTCAAAAGAAAAATACCTACTTACCTTGATGAAAAACAATCTCCACAATCTTGAGTTTAATATTTTCTCCCTTCTATTCCAAGTAATGTTTGGTGATTTGGCTCCCAAATCAAGCTCAAGCAACCCTATGTCCATAGGATATATTATAATCTCGGATTTACTCATACTTTCAATTGAAAACATAGCCCAAATCACAAAAAAGGCAATTTTTCATGAGATTCAATAAGATTATAGGTATCTAATCATCTCATTAAGGATTTCCTTGTTCAATTACCATGAATAGATGATTCATAACACTCAATTTAGTGAAAATCAACACCCATCCCAAATTATGATTCCATGTGGGTCAAATTGGGGGTTTTGACATCAAATTGCTATGGTAGTGGTTTCTTTGCTTAAACTCCATAATAAAGGTTAGTATTTACCCTAAATATCATTTTCCCCAATTGCCACATTTGATAGGTTTGGCAAATTGCAAAACAACACCTATTTACAACATTTGGGGCAAGAATCCATGGGGCTTTCTATTCTAGCATCAAGACCCATTGGATTACATACATAATCCATCAATCAAACACCTTTTTTTTTTCCATCATAGCAGAAAATCTTAGGATCTCCATGAATTTGCTATTTATAGTAAATGGGTTTCCCCAATTTTAGAATACATGGTTGAAATCGAGTCTAATTATGGGGCTTTTGCCTAACATCATCTCCTAAACCCCTTTCATGCATTAAATCACACAAAAACCAATAACCTCTTGTTACAATCCACAAAAATCAAGATGGGTAACAACTTAGGCTCCCCTTCTCACGCCCATTGTTGACCATGTTGCTTGGGAGTGAAACTTGTAACAATGCATTACTTCTCCCTGCATTATCTTGAAGGTTTCATGGAGGATTCTTAGGCATATGAAGAGAAGAGGAGGGAAGGACATGAAAGGGTGAGAAAATGGGGAAGAAGGGACGCTTTGGGGGGTTTGTACCAAGGGTTTCCCCTTTTTGGTAACCCTCCTTTGTTACTCACTTGAATCATACCCTATTTAATATAAAGCACCACTTTGCCTAATTTCCAACTACTCCAATGCACTTATTAATACAATTTCTTATTTGATTCTTATTTAGATTATTCTTCTCAACATAATGAAAATATTTCATTGAAAAATAATTTCATTTGCCCAGTCAAAATTAATTGAAAAGTTAGGATAGATTTGGGGCCAAAAATCTCTAGTTCACCCTTGAATTTTCGAATTTGATACAAATGCACTCCAAATCACTTGAAACTTTGGGAAGTACATTCCCTCATATTATCCATCACAATTAAAAAAAATTCATGTCATTAAATCATGATTAATATGGCTTGATCAAATTATAGACCATTAACTCAATTACTTGATACTTAGGCCTCAAGTGACACATCAAAAGATCTATTACACAACTCGTGCATCATTTGTGTCATAACCTAATACACGAATACACTAATGACCCATGTTCATAGCTAGGCCAACTCATGACCATATACTAATTACACTTCCCTTGGTTTCATGACCAAGTACTCACATATGTAATCAACTCATGCAAACACATTGCAATTCCACATCATACATATGCCCTAGACTCCACGAGTATTTCATACACATAGATAATCATATCACATAGTACATGGAAATTTCACAACAAGCTAAAGTAATTCATACACATAGCTATCACAGAACAAACACATAAATGTTGAGTTTTGTATAATTATACATGATCAAGACTATCGTTCCCTCTAAGATTTGTTTGATTACTACACTAGTTACCAAACTTATATCAAAATCGTATTATTTAGTCTACTGAATTTCAGAAGATGGTATAAAAACTTAATCTAAACAAAACAATGAAACTATCTAGGCAACAGAGCAAGTAAAGAGAAATCAATAGGAAAGATATCTGGGAGTCAACTTCACCTAACAATTTCACTTGTATTGATGCATTGCATTGATCAGATTATCATTCCTCTAATTGTAAATCAAATGCACTAGAATATCTACCACCCTTTCTCAAGTGCTATGATAGGTGTGCCTATAGATGTGATCTACTATGTCTCCATGAACATCCACATCAATAAAGCCATTTAGCCTAAGCATCCATGTGTGGTCTATGCACTCGCAAGGTCATAGCTCACACAGATTGCACATGTACAATGGCTATCTTTAGTCATCATTGCATCATATGTTCTTCCATTCAAGAGTTTATTCCAAATTTGTCTCTCTCAAGCATGAATTAGGAATGTCAAATCATACACATGGTTGCTAAGTACATGCACGTATTAAGCATAGAAAGGAAGAAATAATGAGGAAGAAGATAATCTAAATCAAAAATCAAAAATCAACACAAGATTCCTTGTTAGGATCCATCTCACCCTAGATAAAAGAAATTTAGAACATCATAATTGAATTAAAACCAACTGAATGATTAATAAATATTGTCATGATTCCAATTTGAATATTGATTTCAAATACAATAGATGAGCTAAATTGAAAGAAACACAATATGAAAATTGTAACGACTCTTGATGCATTCCCCAAATCACCTTGGACATGCCCTGGCTAGACATTCTCTATTGCCCAAAAGTCCCTTGTTTTTGTGCCAAAACCTCTTTAAGTAACCCAATTTAGGGTTTTCTTGTGTGTCCACATGTAATTAAGTTTTCACACATGTAGTGCCTAACTTGTAATGTTCCAAATAGATTCTGTGTGCTACGGTGCCCACTCACTGCCCACTTATGTGCACTATCCTGCTAACTGTTCACAAGGAATAGAATTTAGTATTTTGACCAAAACGTTTTCATACAATATCAAAATCATGTGATTCTTGATGAATTAGAAAGATAATTTTAAGGGATACAACTTTAAAGCTAAACACTTATTCCAAATCAACATCTTCCATCTATGATAAAAATTGGATATACATGATGCCTTTATCATATTTAGTAGGTTTGAACTACTTTCTTGGATTGCAAATCAAACAGAAGGATGAAGGAAATTATATTTGCTAATCCAAATACACTAGAGAGATGCTAAAGAAATTCAAAATGGAAGAAGTAAGAGCAGCAAATGCTCCAATGAGCGTATCGACAAGGCTGGATAAGGATGAAAAGGGTAAACTTGTAAATCAAAAATTATATCATAGCATGATTGGATCTCTTTTTTATCTTACTCCATCTAGACTTGATATTCTATTTATTGTATACTTATATGCTAAATTTTAGGCTAGTCCTAGAGAATCTTATCTTATTGCAGTAAAAAGGATCTTTAAGTATCTAGACACACAAAGTCTAGGACTTTGCTATCCCAAAGGATCTAGCTTTGAATTGATTGAATATTCAGATGCTGACTTTGAAGGATAGAAAGTTGATAGAAGGAGCACTAGTGAAACCTGTCAATTTTTTGGAAGCACCTTAGTCTCATGGTTCTATAGAAAATAAACTAGTGTTACTCTTTCTATTGTAGACGCTGAGTATATAGCGGTCGAAAGTTGCTGTGCACAATTGCTTTGGATGAAGCAACAGCTTCTAGATTAGGGATTGAAATATAGAGATATACCCATTAGGTGTGATAATACTAGTGTCATATGCTTAACAAAGAACCTATTTTTACACTCTTGAACTAAGCATATAGAGATTAGACACCATTTTATCAGAGATCATGTAGAGAAACATGATATATATTTAGAATATGTGTCTACAAATGCTCAACTTGCTGATATATTCACCAAACCATTGCCATTAGAAACCTTCTACAACATTAGAAGAGAACTAGGCATGACTAGTGTGAATGCATAAGAAGAGATTTTGATGTCTTTATGCTTGTACAAATGTGTGAATAAAGTATTTTTTTTATTTGTTTTTGATTTGTCTAAGGCTACACTTCAAATGTTTGAGGCAGTGCTTCATCTCAAACAATTAATCCTGTCTAATCCCTCCAATTTGGACAAAGAATTTGTCTGAAGTTAGTACACCCTTTGTCTAAGACTCCCTATCTCATTCTTGAGGGCGTGCATCTAATTTTCTTGCTGAAATTAAATTACTGCTACCAAAAATCACATAATTTCCTATTCTTAGCAAATCTTAACTTACCTTTTCTTTAGAAATCATATCAATTACCTAATTTTCACCCCCATGTCCAATTTCTTTTATCCATCTCTACCACCATACATTTTACTACCTAGAATGATGAAGGTATCTAGTCGAGAAAGAGAAGGATGGAAATCCGGAATGCACCAATCCATCAAATGAAGAAGATCAGAATAATTCCACAACTTCTTCAAACTATCTGGTAGGATGACGATGCTTCTAAAAGGGTTGATTTGTCCTCAATCACAAAGCAAACCAAAAGCTAATCTCTTCAACATTTGGCTTCACATAAGATTATCTTTTCAATTATCTAAGCTGGATAGCCCCCACTCAAAGCTAGTTGGGGCACTTGAAGAGAAGGGAAAAAGAAGCTCCAATAGCTTCACTGTCATCTCCTTCTCCCCTATCATCCACCACTCCCCTCCAAAACTTTGTATCCCTAGCTTTTATACAAAGTTCTCCATCCTTATTCCTCACACATCTCCCCCAAATGTGTGTCCCTAGGCTAGCTTGTTTTGTATTTTGCTTGATCCTCTATGTATTCTTGTTTGAATTGGAATGCAATACAATGAAATTTACTTCTGTTTCCATACATGTCTTATTTCTGTTCATCCTACTTTATCATGTGTTGTTGTCTTGTGATTTACTGTTATTCTTTTTGACTATGACAAAAAGGGGGAGAGGAACTAGGAAATTATCTCTGGGAGAGAAATGTAACAGCTCAGCTTAGAGCCTATGCATTTTGACTATCTTTATTCCTAGAGAAGGGTTCTACCAAAAATTCAATAGAGTCTACCTTAAAAGATAAGGGTTTCTGCACCTATACAACATTCTATATTTCATTCTCGCATCACATCACTATCATAATTAACACAACAAACACCCACACTACCCAGAATCATAAAGTAAGCCATATTGTAATGGCAAGGTACAACTAGACCTATAAGAAAAATATATAGTTATAATCCACATAATGGCATGCTAATATAATTATATCATAGTACTTAATACACATTAAGAATTGATACCTTTCTAATTACAAATTTATACACATTAGATGTCATATCCATATATGAGTTCCAAACTCTAATTCATCCATACATCATAGAGGTTGTCCCCTACTCTTAGTCATGAGTTCTAACTCCTAGTTGGGCTCCATCGTCTGGCCTATCAATTGAAAATGGCAATAAAATAGCATGAGTCCAGGAAAACTCAATAAATAGGCAAAGCAAAAAACTATAAGGAAATAGTTAAAGGGAAGAGCATGCTCAAATACATATTCTCAATCCAATCAACGTATAAATTCATAGCATGCTAAATGTCATGACAATGCAACATTTACCCATGTCCACAATACACATGTCTTCGTTTCTAGAACCTAACTCACCCAATCAGACATACTCTCCAAATACATCATTACCATTGAGTCATCTCATAACTAAGACTCATGTATAATGACATCATTATGATATCCTCATTAAGACATATACTTTATCAATGCATCATGATCAAGACTTACTAAAGACAAAGAAATCACTCCCTCCCTCTTCAATGTGTAGATGGTCCATCCCTATATCCTCGGCTAGAAACCTGCCAAGTCCACCTCCTGCAATGCCAGGAATTCACCACCCGTGCAAAGTGTTAGGAGTGCCCTGCCCTCATCGCTCCACAGGGATCACAACAGGTTCACCAATACCAACCACATCTACTGAGGAATTCAAGTGCATCAAACTCATAACTACAATTCAACCTCGCTTAAGCATCATGCCATGCCAATCTCAACATATCACTATCACAGGCCATCAAGGCCAACATCTAGCCATATAGGCTCCATATGCCACACAAGCAACCAATCAGCTACACAGGCTATACATGCTACATAGGTAATAAATAGGCCACAAGCTATACACTAAGCTACACAGCATATATCATATATCTACTCATGTAACTCAATCACATGCATGCTAATACTATGCTCAACTCATGTCAAATGGCCCAAAAATCTAATCGCAACATAACACAATAAAAGCTCAAATCATAATATAATATGCATGTGATCAAATCCAAACATAAAATGGTTTCATAATTTCAATTAGACAACATTCAAACCAAATATCAAAAAACTTTGGTCCCCATGTGCCAGTACACAATATCATGTCCAATCATGCACGAATACGAGAAAAACCTACTTACGTTAATTCTTCACAAACCATGATTTCTTCCTTCTATGCTAAGCAACCAAAATAATCCACTCTTTCAATCAAGTCTTAAATCCTATATTCATCATTACATATTAAATTATTTACATGCTACAATTATGCAAATTAATATCCCTTTCATTATCACCACCTTAACCAAGTTCAGCTCTATGGTTTTCCATTCACATTCACCAATTCAATGTTTCTATACTTTATACATCATCTTTTAAAGTAATAATCATTCTAATTATCATGTTTCTCAATTTACAATTTGGCAATTTCATTATTTGTAAAACAACCCCTAACTTTTGCATAATTGCCTTCCCATTGATAAATTCTCATTTATGATTCATCCTAGCCAAGTTTCCATATGATTCTACTTCATTATTGATTCTACTTCATTATTGACATGATTAAACACATTAATCATTAATAATCATTCATAACATGTTCCACATGATCTCCATAAAG
>JAYJMB010001004.1:4332-17285 GCA_036873735.1 Pouteria campechiana | reverse complement strand
TGAACTCTAAATATGTCATATAAAAGTAACATAACGTTTAAAGCTTCCCTGACTTTGAATATGTCTTACTTTAAATCTTTGAAGCATCCTCTGAACCTTTGAATGCTTTCTCTAAAACTTCTTTTTCTTCTGAAAAGTTAAGGTATTAACAAGTTACATTTTTAAATATTGCAGAAATAAGTAAATAAAATAGGTTAATTACATTCGGAAAGTAACTTCAGAGTGATGAACAATGTAAACAAGGTCATATCAAGATGAAACTCATCACATTAAAGATTTCAGAGGAAGAAAAATAAGTAAATGCTCAAAGAACAATAACTCGTAACTTAAAATGGGATTTTAGATGCATTATAATACTTTTAAAATTAAATGAAACAAGTTCATGACATGTAGAAGCCGTCAAAAGGTCTGAAGGTCAAGTCTAAAAGTACAAAAGATATGTTTGAAACCTTTAGCACAAGTTCTGAGGAAGAATTTCATGCTTCAAATGTTAGAAAGATCAAGCAAAAGTTAGTTCAAAAGCCAAGTAGCCTTTTAGTGGATGCTTTGGATGGTAGACAAGAGCTTCAGAATTCAAAATATAATCGTTAGGAGTATCAATCACTAGAAGGAACTTTAAAGCTTAAGAGACAAACTTTAGATATTTTGAAAAGTATTGCTAGAACAAAGTCCAAATTAAACAAGGTTCAAAAGGTCTGAAAGAGAGCTTTAAATCTCTAAATTTTAATGTGACAATGGTAACTAATATAGCACCAGACCTTTAGAGGATTTGAAATTTAACTTCATAGGGTTTGAAACATGCTTGCAAGGTTGATTATGTTCAGTATAGAAAATAAAATCTAAATGGTCAAAAATTTACCAGAAATAACAATTAATGGCTGAATATTCTTTCAAGAGTATAAATAATGGATTCAAATTGCTGGAAGAATAGTTCAGCAAATTAAAAAAATATTTACAAAGCTTTCAAGTTTTTTTTTAAATTCATCTACAACTATGTTGAACTTTGACCAAAGCATTCAAAGCTATATCTTCATCGAACTTCAAGGAGTTTTGAAATCTTTTCTCTTATTACAAACTTTGATTATTTATCTGTGCTTTAAATTCTATACTAACTACCTAAGTAAGAGACATTCATTTTTGTACAATCTATTATTATTATTATTTTATCTTTCTGCAAGCTGGGGGCTTATGGAATCATAATGTTTAATATAGCAAGTAGGAAAGACTTGCTGAGTCTGTAAGAGTTATTGGTGAGCTCGAAAAATCAACGTATATTTTAATCAGTTGACTAAGTGTTAGTGAAACTTGAGTGTAGCGAGAAAGATTGACTTAGAGAAGTTGATTAAAAATCTTGCTTGGGGTCGAACCACTATAAAAACCTGTGTTCAAGTGTGTTTTGTGATTCTCTTTATTTTATTTTAGCATCAATATATTTTATTTGGCCAAAATTTTTAAAAGCACAATTCACTCTCCCTCTCGAGCTATCGTAAGTAAAGGACCAACAATATACTTTAAAAGGTTTAGATGTTTAATTGGAAATATATGGGGCCCTTTCAATGATCAAATAATTTCAATGGGTTGAAATTTATTTTTAAATTAATTTTAATTTTAAGATCAACATGAGCTTTTGATTGAGATAATCTTTAAGGCCCTAGGTGATGATAAGATTAAAAGTTTATCAACCTTTTGATCATAAAATTAAAATCAATTTCAAAATGAATTTCAACCAGTTAAAATTATTTGATCATTTAAAGGGACCCCCATACTCTTAATTAAATATATAAACCTTCCAAAATGCTCATCCTATTTATAATATTAATTGTATAAGACTTTATAATATTTTAATATTTGAGTAGATAAATCCAAGTTTAATATTTGAGTAAATAGATCAAAGTAAAATTTGAATTTAACCAATATTTTATACCTTTTTAAATTGTGAATTCCACACAATATTTTGACTGAAATGATTTTTAACATATTTATTAAATATTATAAGGCTCAAATTGGAAGGTTGTAATGCTTTGCTTTAGCAGAGCATGCTCTAGTATTTCCTATATATACATACATACATATATGTATGTATGTATGTATATATATATATATTAAATTTGACAACTTTGACTAACCTTATATAAATGCTGACAATATGTAACAATGTCTTACACGTCTGAGTTTTCTGTACACGGCTAATTTCAAGTGCAGGGTCTAGATGGACTTAATTGGTTGAATATTTGTAGTTTTGTTGGGTTTTAATTGGTGACAGATTTTTTATAAGTTTAAGTACAAGATTCTGACAGATTTTGATAGAATTTTATGGATTTGTTTGACTAAACTATAATTGGTGATGATGGGTTTAAACAATGGGTTTTCATAATTTGATAAGATTTGATAGGTTTTGATATCTAGTTTAGTAGGATTTAATGGATTTGATTCATTTGGCCTAGCTAGATGGTCTTTTTTTGTTTTTTACTAAAATGCCCCTACACAGCAGATCCGCTCTCCTCTTTTATTTGTTTGATCATTTTCCTTCCCACGTATTCATTTCTAGGCTCCAGTAAGAGAGCATCCTTTATTTTGAACAATAGGATGCGGATTAAAGATTGAACAAGTTTCTTTCTTTCCTTTTTTCTATTAAAAATGATCGGTTTAGATTATTCCTGTTCCAATCACATTGGCTCCAACCAACATAATTTTGTGAACCAAGGTTGTATCAAAAAAGAGTCTTCACTAGCCGAAATTTGATCACGATGGCTGAAGTTCAGGTTGACCTAGCACAAGTTATACTCGCAGTATGATTTGATGTAAAACAAATGGTAAAAGAGAAATACGGGTGTGTTTAGATTAATACACACTAGGATATGTAGTTACTATATACCACGAACACAAACCTTGTTACACCTTTCAATTAAATAGGTTATTAGCATACACATCCTATATTTCAATTATTATCTTCACTTTATTTACCTTTTTTTTTACATTTTCAATCATTTATCCTTATATATTATCTACTTTTTAATCATTCTTCCAATCATTTAACTAAATTTTCTAATACATACTTTAATATACATTACTTATCATTTTATTTTAATTTTTAACTAATACACCATCCATTGCAGTTTACACCCCAATACACACCCAAACACCGTAAATGTCATAAACAATACAAATAAAAAAGGATAAAATAGAATAATGAACGTGAGAAGTATACTAGTATGCAACATTACAACATAATGAAAAAACATTATTGAAGAGATAGACTTAAAAAACAATACATTGGTAACTTAGAAAACAAAGGAAATGGTTAAAAATGGAGATAATGATGGAGAAAGAAAAAAGACGTAGACGATGCGTGCTTGGTTGAGCCATAGGCCCGTTCTGTTGAGGCCCATTAACAGCCCTAATAAAATGAGTCAGAGTAGGCATTTGCCGCTGAGCAAGTCTCTTCCGCGGCATCGAAGAACCAGAAAGGCGAAAAAGGTATCGATCTCCCTCCGTTTATTTCAGCTAGGGTTTAGATTGTAGCCGCATTCGAACCTAGCATACTTGCGTTCGGATTGGTCTTTTCTTTGTTGGATTTTTCGCTTATTGATTTGTCTACCCTTGTGAAGAATCTTGATTCCGGAAATGTGAATTTAAAGGTTTTAATCCCAGTATTCGTTTTATAATTGTTCGTTTTACTAGTGTCTGTTCGATTGGCCTCGGTCACGAATTTTTGAGAGAGGATTCTGTTTTGGCATCCTAAGCCTCCCCAAAATTCGTTTCCTGTTGTGGTTGTCCTAGAGCTAGCACAGTCTAGTAAATCTCATCTTATTCACGTGCATTTCCTAAATTTTACTGCAATGATGCTTGTGAGCCGAGATTTTGATGAGTCTGAAGCTTTTGGGGTGCCGCGCATTGGTTTGCGAATTTTTGGATTCCAGAGTGTCCATATTACTGAAATGCTGATGCTTCATGTTGTTTTCACTGTTCGAATTGTTAAGGAACTGTTAGAATTCAAGAAACGCAAATGATTTTCCCTTTTTAATTGATTTTTTTTTTTTAGGCACAAGGCAAAATATTTGCTTTTAATCTGAAAAATTATGTTCTGTTGGGCCTTTCTTGTCATTTAGCTGGTGGAGTCTACTTAGACTTCGAGTGTCTTATACCCATCAGTGTAGCTGAGGAATTCTGTTAGCTTAGGTTGTTCACAATTAATGAATGATTCTGAAGTTTTTCATTTCTGTTCCAATGCTATGCTGGTTTCTGTCTGAGTGTATGCATTTTTTTCCATGTTTTTTTTTTGTTTTTCCCATCGAGTTTAGCCTTATTTATGCCATCAGCATTGAAATTTCCTCTGTTCACACTAAGATGCAAATCTCTAATAAATGTTATTCCTTTCGTGCTACACACCATAATTTAGAGAGCTAATGGCATCAAAGCTGCAACAACTACAATCCAAGTCAGTTCACGCCTCACAGTTTGTTGCAAAACATGTGACTGCTTACTATAAGCAGCTCCTGGAGCAGAACAAGCAGTACATTCAGGAACCTCCAACTGTTGAGAAATGTAACCTGTTGTCGAAACAACTCTTTTACACTCGTCTCGCCAGGTTAGTTATTGCGCAGCTTCCCTAAGTTGATATCCATTCCAACTTGATTATCATACACTTAGTTATAAACTTTGGCATTTCCTACACAATAAGCATCAACATGATTTCAGGCATGCTTCTCCTTTTACCCAAGTGTAAGCATGTTGAGGCTTCCGTTAGTCAATTACTATGTTAATAATAGCCTGCTGGTAGCATTTGCTTTGGTACAAACAAGATAGTTATAATTGGGCTGGTTTCTTTCCTCTGTCCAGGGAAACATGTTGCTTTCCTTTTAGTCAAATTCGTACTCTCTACCATTTTGACCCAAAATACTTTTGTCAAATAATCAACTGAAACTATCTAGCTTCTAAGATTCCTCAGTGTACATATTCTAGAAAAGGTGAATGGGTCCTTTGGAGTTTTTATTATATTTTTCATAATTCGATGCTAAAAAGACAGGAAAAGAAAAAGATAATAAGTTAAAGGTAGCCTATCTAATTGAAAATTTAAGAAATTTGAGCATCTGTTGCTGATGAGGTGACCCTGCCCTTTTCTCTTTACAGACTTTTACTTTTTCCATACGTCAAAAATGCATACTAGTAAGTAGTACCAATGGGACTCACCAGTTGTATCATAAACCACCTGATGGCTTGCTTGGTTAACTTGCAGGCCATAGTATTGTATAGCAGGGTCAATTTAGTGAAAAAAAATGCTCAATTCATCTATTATGACCGTTAAATTTTCACAAATGGCTAGATTAGATAATTTTCCACTCTACTAAGTTTAGCTAATAAAGATACATATGTTTGTATTCTTGCCCAAGCTTCAAAGCATTACAACTTTATCCACCTTCTATAGAGATCATCTTAATTTTGGAACATATTCCATGGTGGTTGCCTCCTATTTAATGGCCCGGGTCTTGCACAATCTTCTGCATTAATGTGCCAAGACCCTGTCCACATGTTTGCATTGCACAGCTCCATGCTATGATTTTACATGGCCCAGACACCAGCCTAACAGCACATTGCATTGCAAGAGCTCCAGTGCCTTTAAAAATATTTAAGTTTGTCATAGTTACTATCACATAGCAAATATAACTTCTCGTATGAATTTATGAACCATTTTACAAGAGGAGTGCCATCACTGATGGATGGTGGTCTGTTCTTAGTTTTTAAGGAGTTGGGGATTATTGTGGTGACATGATATTTGGTTTTATGCATTGCATCTCAACAGGTACCAGGCTTTTGTAGTAATATTGATAAGTTGTCAATTCTCTTGTGAAACAAGATTGACTAGGAGTTTCATGCTGTTATTTAGGCCTGGCAGTGGAACACCAAGGCATGACATGGTATAGACCCAAACTCATATTATACAGGCTCCTCACCCCTTGGATCAGCTATACAAAGACCCAAGCTGACCTGTCTCGATCCAGCAGATCTCTAGCATACTCAGAATGAGCTTGCTGTCTAAATTTGTTTCCTTTGTTGAGACCAATCATATACCTTATTTTTTACTTGCTTCGTAATTTGTAGTCATCCTTTTATTTACAATCTTTCCTGGGAAAACCTATAATATTGCATAAGATTCATTTAGATCCAAACCAGGTTGGTTTTGACTGATATATCTATGTGAATGATGCATTTCTCTGGGTGCACTGATGAGCTGCATGCTGCATGACCTGTTAGCTCATCAATGGCAATGCATTTTTGTGTCCGGGAAAAAAGTTCATGGATTTGCACTTGTGCATGCAAGTAGACCAATTGCTTCAGTTTTGGTCGTGCATTTTTTTATTCTAAAAAATGGAAAAAGGTTTGCAATCCACTGTTCAGGATTCAAATTCTGGTTGTGTTTTTCACCTTTCATAAAAAAGGAAGAAGAAATTGGGGTTCAATTTAAATGGCTTTATTTGATAAAGATGTCTGGTTCTTTATTCAACCTTCCCTTTCTCTACTAACCTTCAAGGTCAATACTGAAAAGGGAAATTAAATTGGGTGGATGATTTTTTACAGGAGGGCATTCATGATAAATTGCAATCTGGATTTACATGTTGACTGTGTTTTAGGTCTCTGACATCTGGTAGACTAATGCATGTAAGTACATGAGTTTACTGTACAGTGGAGGAAGTAACACACACCTATTACCATACCACATACCAAAGAGAGTGACCCATGATCCAGGCAACCTGGATACATGCTCATTAACTTTGACTTGCTGTGAATGTTCAAGAATTTGGAGACAATGTTTGATGCTTAAAAGATGATTTGTATGCTGAATTTCTCTAATTCATTTTGTCTGTTTTTTCACAACTTCCACTGCTAGTAATCCAAACAACTGAGATTGAATTTTCTGTTTCAACACAAACTATCGAAATGCTTTTTTTTTTTTGTTTTTGTTTTTTCGCAATGCTATTGGATTTTTGCTTAAATCACATGTCCTTCCACTGAATGTCAATATTTCAATTTACATATTTCATGATTGGTGCAGTTATTGCAGAATGTCAGGAAATATATTAAATGGTGCAACCAAAATGCATCCTCAGAAATAAAGCCTTGTCTTTTCTGCCCATGTTTCTCATTTTGTTTGTATGATATTGTTGGATCTGGGTGAAAGTAATCTCAATCTTGTGACGAGCACAGTTTTCCTGTAGAAGCTGCATGCTTCTTGCTTCTTTGATGTTATTTGTTTGAAATTGGTGAAACTTATATTTGTCTGGACCGAACAATATAGCACATGCATAATCTATGCACCCAGAACTAATCAACTGATTTTTACAGCATCCCTGGTCGTTGTGAGTCATTCTGGAAAGAACTGGATTGCATCAAGCACCTATGGAAGAATCGACATGAGCTGAAGGTTGAGGATGCTGGCATAGCAGCCCTTTTTGGGCTGGAGTGCTATGCCTGGTTCTGTGCTGGTGAGATTGTAGGCAGAGGATTCACATTCACTGGCTACTATGTCTGAGCCTGCTCGACGAACTCTTAAGAAAACTGCTCCTGGTTTTGCATTTGTTCAGTTTCGTGTTGTGGGGAGTGATTTAAGTCACTGGCCTTCCCCTTGTAGCTGCAAAATTTTGATTTTCTTTCGTTGAAAATTGAAGCCTCACAAGACAAAGGAAAAGCTTCACTGCATTCGAATAAATTTGGCTGTTGCGGGTTGCTTTTGCATATTACCAGAGCATGGTTTTAATTGATGATCTCGCATACGGGTTGCCTGATATAAATTGCTGCAGTTTCGGCAAATGTCTCTGCCGATGTTGACTGCTTTTTCTCATCTACTTGAATATTCTCTGGCGAAATTTCTGAGTGCAGGATCTGTGGTCAGCTGATTCCACAAATGTATCTTAATATCGCATTGGGTATGGACCGGACTGGCTATCAGGTGCCCCAGCTCAATGTGGTTTAGGATTTGAAATGGCAGTCTTAAGTGTTGGCCTGAATCATTTCAGCCGTATATGAATATTCTGGAAACTCACACAATTTTGAGAATCATTTTAAGTTTATGCCTGGGGAGATACGGCCAGGTCCAATATCCAGGCTGGTGCTTGAATCTGTTGGTTGGTTTAATGAAATTGGCTGGCACGGGACAGAATTGCTCCCAGATATGAATCCTATTTAAACTGCAGCTCCCGTAGGTTTGTAACGTCTCCGCACCAATAATTTTGCAAAGCCCAGACAAGGCATAAGTAAATAATGGGTTTTACTTCCTCAGGAAAGGCAAAGTGGGGGTTTATTTCGAGCATGCGGCTTATGCATATATGAAGATGTGCGGTAGCTGGCGGAAGGTGGAGCTCGTGGAAGATAAGGTAAGTAGTTATCGCAGCATCGCTGCAAATCTTGCTAGAATCAATGTTTAGTAAGTGGTGGGGCCTGCTAGCATATTTGGTAATTTGGGAATTAATGAACTCATCGACCAATACACCCATACCGTTGTATGGCCATGATCATGAGCGACGAAGGCATTGTAAAGAAGGCATTGTAAAGAGCACTTCGGCTTTTCCATTAGTTGAGCAATGAAATTGCTTAGCACTGCATATTCTTATCAGTTCAAGGTGGGCCAGAACAGCTTTAATTGCCCATTCTTAAACACACGAAAGAAAACCAAAAAAAAGAAGAAGAAAAGACAAGGAAAACGAAGGGAGAGTACTAAATCTCCCCATCAATATCTCTAACAAGCGTGTTATTTTAGGTTGACCGTGTGAGTAAAAAAGCGTAAGTGTCTGTATAAACATGGCCAGCAATGGCCGCTTCATCCTTGACACTCGTTTCAGAGTTCGGTGTTGTCAACATTCGACAAAAGGTTGTATCTTACTCAGGAAGTGGTATGTCAGCAAGATCCTCCCTGTGAGGGACCTCATCCATTCCATGGTCACAATTGCCAACACCGTGGATACCTTTCTCCATTTGGATTTGAGAAGAACCATCGTGTGGATCGATGAAAGTCACTGCTGTGTCCTTCCGGAAGGTTAAATAGAGAACAAAAAGAATATAGACAGCCATGAGGGGAAAGACAATGAGGCCGATGAAGACGTTGGCCACCTTTGGCAGGCTGTTGTGGATGAGCCAACCTGCGAAGCCCGTGCTAAGGTAGTATATGTTGATCCCGATTATCATTGATCCCAGAATCCATGAAATCACAATGATCTGCATTTGAGGAGGACCAAGTTAAAACGTGTGTAGGTCTAGACAGTCCTCTAGTGCAAGAAGTTGCTTGTGGAAGACTAAACCGGCCCTGAGAAGGAAATTTCATTTCCAAATGGGAGCTTCTCGTGCATTTGAAATCCTTCTGTTTCATATTACGGATTGATTCAGAAATGACTTGCCGAACATAACTGGCTTCATGAAACCTCAAAGCTTTCAAGTCTTGGATTTGGATTCTCAAGCGAAAAATTCAAAGTCAAGCCATCTATCCCCAGTTATCTATTCTAGTAGTAGTATTTATATCAGCATAGATCAAGGTAAGATAGTGGTAAGTTGGACATACATAGATGGAGTTCTTGTGTGGTCCCATCTTGGTCTTGCTGCTGCTGAACTTGAGAAGTGGGATGAGTGCAAATGGAAGCTCAAACGACAGTAATATCTGCCATGGGCACAAGGAATGGTAAATCAGTAAGTATTGAATATACTTGAATCGTCCATCTGATTCATTTCTGATGCTATTCCCTCCTTTTTCTCTCTGTTCTTAACACTCAAAGAATCAGATGAATAAAATTGTCTAATCAATGTGATATTTATCTCTTTGAGGTGATACCGAGGCGATGATGATAAGTCTGCCAGCTCCAGATGAGCCACCAATGATAGAGACAATTAGGCTAGGAGTAATGGCAATGCATCGGGTCATCAAATTCCTTATCCATTTCTTCATCTTGAGATCCAAGAAGCCCTGCTTATTCGATGTAAGTTAGAGCAAACCCAGCACAACGGCAACCAACCAACACTAAAATCAATATTGATCTTCCTCACCTGCATGATATACTGCCCTGCATAGGTTCCTGTAATCGCCGAACTTTGCCCTGAAGCTAGAAGGGCAATTGCATATATTGTGGAGCTTGATTTTCCCAACACGTTCTTTATGCAAACCCAACAAGAAAAAATGGAAGATGGATATATCAATCACTCTCTAATTTTCTTAAACTCTTATCTGATTACTCAATTGAATGAAGCGCAACCATTTTCTTGAATAGAAGGTCAATGACCAGAGTCAAGGTTGCAGTTGCTATTGTTTCAAGTGCAATGTAAGACGTTCAGAGCTGCAATTGGCTGTTTAGTTTGCAATTTAAGGTTTAAAATGAAACCGCTCCAACTTGGATTTTCATTTTTGGACATTGAACTTGATGGAAATTTAATCAGATGCCACTTCAACGGGTGTAGAGAGCTACCTTAAGTAAGAAAGACGCAGAATTGAGGGTAAGGTCATTACATCTGCCAGTATTCTCGTCAGATAGGTTATCCTCTGCACAGACAGTGCCGGTAACGGAGACGACTGCCACATTTATGAGAAATGCTACAAAGAGAGCAAAGCTGCTCTCCAAAAGGAAGTATTTGCATGCATCCTGAAAATACAAAAGCATCAAAACAGCAAAAGTCAGCTTTCAATTTGAATAGCTCTCATCTTTTTACAGCAGATTGTGAGTCTTTTTGTAGCTTACATTGATTCCTTTAACTGAAGGAGGTATCTTCCTTGAGAGCACAAGAGCAGAATGCAAGAAAAGGTTATGCCTGGAAAGCCCAAAAACTGAGAAAACTAAGCCTCTTGCATTTAGTGATTAAGCTATGCTGACAAATAGTACTGAAGTTTCATGCATCTGATTCTATGTTTGTGCCACCAATGAAAGAATTAAAGCTGGATTGATTCTTACGGCATAATAAGGGCACCCAGAAGAGCAATGGCATCTCCAGTGGCCCCATTGCCCTTGAGCTTTGGCACAAACATTCCCTTCAACACGTCTGCTGCAGGTGGCTTCACATAGCTCATTTCCCCGAAGTAGCAACCTGCCAGGATGAACACTAGGACAGATATCAACAGCTCCAGTTTTCTAACCTGCCACAGACACGGAAGATCCAGTGAAATCGAAGTTGCTGTTTATACCAAGGAAGATGGTAGAAATGCATGATTGACATGATCAGGAACATGGCCATCAAGTCAGAATGCGACTTGGTTGTTTAGTCTGTGAATCGGCACAACCCCCCCAAGTAGGGGTTGACCGTTGACCTCAATTATGCAATGCAAATCTTAGATTGCAAAATTGAATAGTTTTTTCGTAAAATCTTTTAATTTATATTCTTGCTATTATTCTTGTTGTTCTCAGTAAAGGGTCTGCATAATTAAGTTTCCATAAAAGATTGGAAAAATTTTAAGTTGGCATATAAGTTTTATTGATATTTGCAAAATGATTGTTTTTTACCTTATCATTTTTTTGATAATTGTAAAAGACTTAAATTGGTATGAAATAAAATTAAAATACCTTCACTATCTAAACAAAATGGGAAAATTATTTTTCCATTTCATTTCTAGGTTAGACTTTTTTATAGTTATCAAGAAAATCACAAGTTATATTATAACAATGTATAAAGTTTTTCTTGTAATGGTTAGTAAAAATTATAAATAATTGTAGAATTTTCTAAATAATTTTGAGCAAAAATGCCTTTATAAGTTATTTTGCCATTTGGTTGGCTTCACTTTTAGATAGAAACAGCCTTTGATAATGAACAGCTATTAAAAAAATAATTTTACCAAAAACAATCGTAAGAATTCACAAGTTGCTAAATAGACTGAGATATAGGCAAGTAACTGAGGAAATTGTTAAAGATATCCGATGTTTTAATAGTTGGGATAAAAAATAATAATAATAAAAACAGAGTGAGGTACTGGTTCGGTTCCCAGCTCATTGATATAAATCTAATATCTTCTTTAATCGGATATTGGTCATTAATATATAGCTGGTGTAGAATTAATTCTAGTGCTTGTCTTCACGCTACCCATCAGAACAAGTAAATGCGACGGATACTGTCATCATCAGGCGGAACGCAGGTGTAACCGACAAATGGAGTAGCTAGACCATTTGATTGAGGTTGGGAGGAAAATGATTCCATGCTAGCCTTACCATCAAAATATTTCTTGTATTGGAGCCATGATGATGTATGAGATAAATTAAATTTATTCCTCATATTTAGTATTATTTATTTGGTTAATATGCAAAATTATCTTAATAAGAAAATTAAATGGATCACAGAAATTTTTTAATAAATGCATATTTATTCTCGAATAAGATAAATTTTATGGACTTTCAAAGTATCTAATTAAGATTACTTTCAATCTTTCCAATAATATGTCATTTTTTGCTCCAAATAAATGACTTGGATAGAAATATCCACGGTGCCATTGCCATCACCATGCAATCGAACGAATCAGGACTGAGATACAGCACAGGCTTCGCGTGTATGCGGGTGGGTGTGAAAGTGACTGGCCTTCGAGCACCTGCGAATAAGGCCGAACAAAACCGTCCGCAGGTGCCTTCAAATGCAGCAAGCAGCCATGCATTGAAGGCGTCTTTCGGTGGAAGTTTAACAAAGAACCCCCATGCAATATTCACTTTCAATTGACTTCTAAATTTCAGCCGCATTACGGACAAAAAAAGGATTTGTGCATATACCCCCGTAAGCTTTTGTTTTTGCTTATTTACCCAAATTTTTAAATAGAAAAATATACCTTATACAAATATTTTGCAAAAAGACTCCTTTCATGCCACATGGTATTTTCTAATAAGCCAAAAAAACAATCTACTCTAATGTGTACTCTATAGTGGAGTAAAAATACTCAAAATATAATCTGTCAAGTTGAATTATCTCTTTATTTATAAAATTAGTTAAAGTGTAATCCAAGAAAACCT